>JAJEJO010045045.1:0-13987 GCA_020662805.1 Glaucomys volans
TAGGACGTGCGTAGGAGTGCTCCAGGACGTATATAGGAGAGCTCTAGGACGTGTGTAGGAGGGTCTAGGACATGCATAGGAGAGCTGCAGGACTTGTGATTTAAGGATCTAGAACTTTTGCAGGAGGGATGTAGGACGCGTGAACGAGGGCTCTAGATGTGTGTACGTGGGCTGTATGACATGTGCACGAGGACTCTAGGATCTGTGTAAGAGTGCCCTTTGTTGTGTGTAGGAGGAACTAGGATGTGTGCAGGAGGGCTGTAGGACTTGTGAAGAAGGCTCTAGGACATGTGTGTTAGGGCTCTAGTTCGTGTGTAGGAGGATTCTGGGATATGGTTAGGAGGGCTGTAGGACTTTTGAAGGAGGGCTGAAGGACGTGTGAATTAGGAATCTAAGACGTGTGCAGGAGGGTTGTAGGACGTGTGAAAGAGTGCTCTAGCATGTGTGCACAAGGGCTTTATGACATGTGCAGGAGGACTCTAGGGCCTGTGTAGGAGGGCTCTTGCTTGTGTGTCGGAGGATCTAGGACGTGTGCAGGAGGTTGTAGGACATGTAATGGAGGGCTGTAAGACATGTGTAGGAGGGCTCTAGGACGTGTGTAGGAGGGCTGTAGCACTTTTGATGGAGGGCTGAAGGACGTGTGAAGCAGGGCTCTAGGACGTGTGCAGGAGGGTTGTAGGACGTGTGAAAGAGTGCTCTAGGTCTTGTGAAGGAGGACTCAAAGATGTGAACAGGAGGTATGTGTGAATTGTGCAGGCCGGATGTAGGACGTGTGCTTGAGGGCTGTAGGACGTGTGTAGGAGGGCTCTTGAACGTTTGTAGGAGGGTTGTAGTACTTTGAAGGAGAGTGGAGGATGTGTGAAGGAGGGCTCTAGGATGTGTGGAGAAGGGCTTTATGAAGTCCATAAGAGGAATGTAGGACGTGATAAGTAGGGCTCTAGGGTGTTTGCAAGAAGGCCTTAAATCGTGTGTTAGAGAGTTTTAAGACGTGGGCAAGAGGGCTCTAGGATGTGTGTAGGAGGGCTCAGGGACGTGTATAGGAGGACTGTAGAATGTGTGCAGGTGGTCTGTAGGTTGTGCACGAGGGCTGTAGGACATGTGCAGGAGTTGTCTAGGACGTGTGTAGGAGTGCTCCAGGACGTTTGTAGGAGGGCTCTAGGATGTGTGTAGGAGGGTCTAGGACATGCGTAGGAGGGTTGCAGGACTTGTGAATTAAGGGTCTAGGACGTGAGCAGGAGGGATGTAGGACGGCTGCAAGAGTCCTCTAGTATGTGTGTACAAGGGCTTTATGACATGTGCAGGAGGACTCTAGGGCCTGTGTAGGAGGGCTCTTGGTTGTGTGTCGGAGGATCTAGGACGTGTGCAGGAGGTTGTAGGACGTGTAATGGAGGGCTGTAGGACATGTGTAGGAGGGCTCTAGGACGTGTAGGAGGTCTGTAGCACTTTTGATGGAGGGCTGAAGACGTGTGAAGTAGGACTCTAGGACGTGTGCAGGAGGGTTGTAGAACATGTGAAAGAGGGCTCTAGGTCTTGTGAAGGAGGACTCACAGATGTGAGCAACAGGAATGCGTGAATTGTGCAGGACGGATGTAGAACGGGTGCATGAGGGCTGTAGGACGTGTGTAGGAGGGCGTTAGGACGTGTGTTGGAGGGTTGTAGGACCTTTGCAGGAGGGTGGAGGATGTGTGAAGTAGGGCTCTAGGATGTGTGGAGGAACGCTCTGTTATGTGTGCAGGGAGATCTAGGACGTTTGCAGGAGGGCTGTAAGACGTGTGCAGGAGGGTTGTAGGACGTGTGAAAGAGTGCTCTAGGTCTTGTGAAGGAGGACTCAAAAATGTGAGCAGGAGGTATGTGTGAATTGTGCAGGCCAGATGTAGGACGTGTGCATGAGGGCTGTAGGACGTGTGTAGGAGGGCTCTTGAACATGTGTAGGAGGGTTGTAGTACTTTGAAGGAGAGTGGAGGATGTGTGAAGGAGGGCTCTAGGATGTGTGGAGGAGGGCTTTATGAAGTGCATAAGAGGAATGTAGGACGTGATAAGTAGGGCTCTAGGCTGTTTGCAAGAAGGCCTTAAATCGTGTGTAAGAGGGTTTTAAGACGTGTGCAGGAGGGCTCTAGGATGTGTGTAGGAGAGCCCCAGGACATGTGCAGGAGGGCTCTATTTCGTGTGCAGGAGGGCTGTAGGACGTGGGAAGGAGGCCTCTAACACGTGTGTACGAGGGCTTTATGACACGTGCGGGAGGGATCTAGGATCTGTGTAGGAGGTCTCTAGATTGTGTGTAGAAGGGATCTAGGATGATTGCCGAAGGGCTGCCAGACATGTTAAGGACGTCTCTAGGATGTGTTTAGGAGGGCTCTCTGATGTGTGCAGAGGTCTCTAGCACCTTTGCAGGAGGGTTGTAGAACATTTATAGGAGGGCACAAGGACGTGTGTAGGAGGGCTCCAGGATGTGTGTAGGAGGGCTCAGGGATGTGCGGTGGGCTGTAGGGTGTGTGCAGGAGGTCTGTAGGACATGTGCAGGAGGGTTGTAGGACGTGTGCAGGAGAGCTCTAGGACGTGTGTAGTCGTGCTCCAGGATGTGTGTAGGAGGGATCTAGTATGTGTGTAGGAGGTTTCTAGGACGTGCGTTAGAGGGCTGCAGGACTTGTGAATTAAGGCTCTAGGACATGTGCAGAAGGGATGTAAGATGTGTGAAGGAGAGCTGCAGGACGTGTGCAGGAGATCACTAGGATGTGTGTGGGAGGGCTCTAATACGTTTTTAGGAGGGATCTAGAAAGTGTGTAGGAGGGCTCAATTACATGTGTACCAGGGCTGTAGGATTTGTGAAGGAGGACTCAAGGACGTGTGCTAGAGGACTGTAGGTCGTGTTCAGGAGAACTCTAGGATGTGTGCAGGAGAGCTTTATGTCATGTGCAGGAGGGCTCTAGGACGTGTGTAGGAGGGCTCCAGGTCGTTTGCAGAAGGGCTCTATGATGTGTGCACGATGGCTCTTTACATGTGCAGGAGGGCTGAAAGAGGTGTGTAGGCGGTCTGTACCACGTGTGTAGGAGTGCTCTAGTATGTGTATAGTAGGGATCTAAGATGTGTGTAGTATTGTGCTAAAACATGTGTAGGACGGCTGTACAACGTGAATGAGAGGTCTAGGATGTGTTGAGGAGGGCTCTGGGACATGTACATGAGGTCTGTAGGACGTGTGCAGGAGGGTTCTAACACGTGTGCAGGAGGGGTCTAGGACGCGTGTAGGAGTGCTCCAGGACGTATGTAGAGAGCCCTAGGACGTGTGTAGGAGGGTCTAGGACACGCAGAGGAGGGCTGCAGGACTTGTGAATTAAGAATCTATAACTTGTGCAGGAGGGATATAGGACGCGTGAAAGAGGGCTCTATATGTGTGTACGTGGGCTTTATGACATGTGCAGTAGGACTCTAGGATCTGTGTAGGAGTGCTCTTTGTTGTGTGTAGGAGGATCTAGGACGTGTGCAGGAGGGCTGTATGACTTGTGAAGGATGGCTCTAGGACATGTGTGGTAGGGCTCTAGGTCGTGTGTAGGAGGATTCTGTGATATGGTTAGGAGGGCTGTAGGACTTTTGAAGGAGGGCTGAACGATGTGTGAAGTAGGACACTAGGACATGTGCAGGAGGGTTGTAGGACTTGTGAAAGAGTGATCTAGGTCTTGTGAAGGAGGACTCTAAGATGTGAGCAGGAGGTATGTGTGAATTGTGCAGGCCGGATGTAGGACGTGTGCATGAGGGCTGTAGGACGTGTGTAGGAGGGCTTTTGAACGTGTGTAGGAGGGTTGTAGGAATTTGCAGGAGAGTGGAGGATGTGTGAAGGAGGGCTCTAGGATGTGTGGAGGAGGGCTATATTAAGTGTATAAGAGGAATGTAGGACGTGTCAAGTAGGGCTCTAGGTTGTTTGCAAGAGGGCTTTAAGACGTGTGCAGGAGGGCTCTAGGATGTGTGTAGGAGGGTCTAGGACATGCGTAGGAGGGCTGCAGTACTTGTGAATTAAGGGTCTAGGACTTGTGCAGGAGGGATGTAGGACGGCTGAAAGAGGGCTCTAGCATGTGTGTACGAGGACTTTATGACATGTGCACGAGGACTCAAGGGCCTGTGTAGGAGGGCTCTTGGTTGTGTGTCGGAGGATCTAGGACGTGTTCAGGAGACTGTAGGACGTGTGCAGGAGGGCTGTAGGACATGTGTAGGAGGGCTCTAGGATGTGTGTAGGAGGGCTGTAGGAGTTTAGATGGAGGGCTGAAGGACGTGTGAAGTAGGACTCTAGGACGTGTGCAGGAGGGTTGTAGGACGTGTGAAAGAGGGCTCTAGGTCTTGTGAAGGAGGACTCAAAGATGTGAGCAGGAGGTATGTGTCAATTGTGCAGGCCGGATGTAGGACGTATGCATGAGGGCTGTAGGACGTGTGTAGGAGGGCTTTTGAACGTGTGTAGGAGGGTTGTAGGACTTTGCTGGAGAGTGGAGGATGTCTGAAGGAGGGCCCTAGGATGTGTGGAGGAGGGCTTTATGAAGTGTATAGGAGGAATGTAGGACGTGTCAAGTCGGGCTCTAGGTTGTTTGCAAGAGGGCTTTAAAACGTGTGCAAGAGGTTTTAAGATGTTTGCAGGAGGGCTCTAGAATGTGTGTAGGAGGGCTCAGGGACGTGTTTAGGAGGACTGTAGAATGTGTGCAGGTGGTCTGTAGGATGTGCACGAGGGCTGTAGGACATGTGCAGGCGGGGTCTAGGACGTGTAGGAGTGCTCCAGTACGTTTGTAGGAGGGCTCTAGGACGTGTGTAGGAGGGTCTAGGACGTTTGCAGGATGACTGTAAAACGTGTGCAGGGGGGCTCTAGGAAGTGGGTTGGAAGGCTCTAGGACATGTGTAAGAGGGCTCTAGGACATGTGTAGTAGGCCTCTAGAACATGTGTAGGAGGTCTCTGGGACATGTGTAGGAGAGCTGTAGGATGTGTGTAGGAGGGCTCTAGGATGTTTTTCGGAGGGCTATAGGACGTGTGTAGGATGGCTTTATGACGTGTATAGGAGGAATGTAGCACGTGTCAAGTAGGGCTCTAGGTCATGTGCAAGAGGGCTTTAAGACGTGTGCAAGAGGGCTTTAAGATGTTTGCAGGAGGGCTCTAGGACCTGTGTAGGAGGCCTCAGGGAAATGTGGAGGAGGGCTGTGGGACGTGTTCAGGAGGTCTGTAAGATGTGTGCAGGGCGGTGTAGGATGTGTGCTGGAGAGCTGTAGGATATGTGTAGGAGTGCTCCAGGACGTGTGTAGGAGGTCTCTAGGATGTGCTTAGGAGGGTTCTAGGACGTGCGTAGGAGGGCGGCAGGTCTTGTGAATTAAGGCTCTAGGATGTGTGCCGGAGGGATGTAGTATGGGTGAAGGAAGGCTCTAGCACGAGTGTATGAGAAGTTTATGACATGTGCAGATGCACTCTAGGACATGTGTAGGAGGGCTCTTGGTTGTGTGAAGGAGGATTTAGGATGTGTGCTGGAGGGCTGTAGGACGTGTGAAGGAGAGCTCTAGGATGTGTGTAGGAGTGCTCCAGGACATGTGCAGGAGGGCCATAATGAGTGTGCAGGAGGGCTGTAGGACGTGGGAAGGAGGTCTCTAGCACGTGTGTACGAGGGCTTTATGACACGTGCGGGAGGGATCCAGGATCTGTGTAGGAGGGCTCTAGGATGTGTGTAGAAGGGATCTAGGATGATTGCAGAAGGGCTGTCAGACATGTTAAGGATGTCTCTAGGACGTGTTTAGCAGGGCTCTCTGATGTGTGCAGACGTTCCTAGCACCTTTGCAGGAGGGTTGTAGGACATGTAGAGGAGGGCACTAGGACGTGTGTAGGAGGGCTCCAGGATGTGTGTAGGAGGGCTCAGGGATGTGGGGCGGGCTGTAGGGTGTGTGCAGGAGGTCCGTAGGACATGTGCAGGAGGGTTGTAGGTCGTGTGCAGGAGAGCTCTAGGACGTGTGTAGTCGTGCTCCAGGATGTGTGTAGGAGGGCTCTAGTATGTGTTCAGGAGGGTTCTAGGACGTGCGTTAGAGGGCTGCAGGACATCTGAATTAAGGCCTAGGATATGCATAGGAGTGCTGGAGGACTTGTGAATTAAGGCTCTAGGATATGTGCAGGAGGGATATAGGATGGGTGAAGGGTGGCTCTTGCAAATGTGTACGAGTTGTTTATGACATGTGCAGGAGGACTCTAGGATATGTGTAGCAGGGCTCTTGGTGGTGTGTAGGATTATCTACGATGTGCTGGAGGGCTGTAAGATGTGTGAAGGAGAGCTCTAGGATTTATTTAGGCGTGCTCCTGTACATGTACAGTAGGTCTCTAGGTTGTGTGCAGGAGGGATGTAGGACGTGTTAAGGAGTGCTCTAGAATGTGTGAGTTCTCTAGAACCTGTGTACCAGGGCCTTAGGACATGTGCTGGAGGGATCTAGGATCCTTGTAGGAGGGCTCTAGGATGTGTAAGGAGGGATCTAGGATGTTTGCAGAAGGGCTGTCAGACATGTTAAGGATGGCTCTAGGACGTGTTTGGAGGGCTCTCTAATGTGTGCAGGTGGTCTCTAGTACCTTTGCAGGTGGGTTGTAGGACATGTGCAGGAGGGCTCTAGGACGTGTATAGGTGGACTCTAGGATGTTGTAGGAGGGCTCTAGGATGTGTGTAGTAGGGCTGTAGGACTAGTGAAGGAGGGCTGCAGGATGTGTGCCGGAGGTCTCTAGGATGTATGCAAGATGGCTGTAGGACGTGTGAAAGAGGGCTCTCTGATGTGTGCAGGAGGGTTTTAGTACCTTTGCAGGAGGGTTGTAGGACATGTGCAGGAGGGCTGTAGGACGTGTGTAGGAGTGCTCTAGGTCGTGTGTAGGAGGGCTCTAGTTCGTGTGTAGGAGGGCTCTAGGAAGTGTTAAGGAGGTCTGTAGGATGTTTGAATTATGTCTGTAGGACATGTGCAGTAAGGTTGTAGGACGTGTGCAGGAGAGCTCTAGGACGTGTGTAGGAGTGCTCCAGGATGTGTGTAGGAGGGCTCTAGGATGGGTGTACGAGGGTTCTAGGACGTGTGTAGGAGGGCTGCAGGACCTGTTAACTACGTCTCTCGGACATGTGCAGGAGTTATGTAGGACGGGTGAAGGAGGGTTCTAGGAGGTATGAATGAGTGCTCCAGGACATGTGTAGGAGGGCTCTAGGAGGTGTGTAGGAGTGCTCAGGGACGTGTGAAGGAGGTCTGCAAGACGTGTGAAGTAGGGTTGTAGGACATGTGCAGGAGGGCTGTAGTACATGTGCAAGAGTGCCGTAGGATGGGTGCAGAAAGACTGTAGGACGTGTGAAGGAGGTCTCTAGGACGTGCGTAGGAGGGCTCAGGGACGTGTATAGGTGGGATGTAGGACATGTGCTGGAGGTCTGTAGGATGTTTGCAGGAGGTTTGTAGGACGTGTGCAGGAGGGGTCTCGGACATGTGTAGGAGTGCTCCAGGATGTATGTAGGAGGGCTCTAGGTCGTGTGTAGGAGGGTCTAGGACATGTGTAGGAGGGCTGCAGGACTTGTGAATTAAGGATCTAGGACGTGTGCAGGAGGGATTTAGGACAGGTGAAAGAGGGCTCTAGCATGTGTGTATGAGGGCTTTATGACATGTGCAGGAGGACTCTAGGACCTGTGTAGGAGGGCTCTTGTTTGTGTTTAGGAGGATCTAGGATGCGTGAAGGAGGGCTCTAGGACATGTGTTGGAGGGCTCTAGGACATGTGTAGGAAGGCTCTGGGACATGTGTAGGAGGGCTGTAGGACTTTTGAAGGAGGGCTGAAGGACGTGTGTAGTAGGAATCTAGGACGTGTGCAGGAGGTTTGTAGGACATTTGAAAGAGGGCTCTATGTCTTGTGAAGGGGGCTCAAAGATGTGAGCAGGAGGTATTTGTGAATTGTGCAGGCGGGATGTAGGACGTGTGCATGAGTGCTGTAGGACGTGTGTAGGAGGGCTCTAGGACGTGTGTAGGAGTTTGTAGGACCTTTGCAGGATGGTGGAGGATGTGTGAAGGAGGGCTCTAGGACGTGTGGAGGAGAGCTCTGTGACGTGTACAGGAGGGATCAAGGGCGTTTGCAGGATGGCTGTAGAACGTGTGCAGGAGGGCTCTAGGAAGTGTGTTGGAGGGCTCTGGGACATGTGTAGGAGGGCTGTAGGTCGTGTAAATGAGGGCTCAAAGATGTGTGCAAGAGGTCTGTGTGAATTTTACAGGAGGGCTGTAGGATTTGTGAAGGAGGGCTCAAGGGTTGTGCAGGAGGGCACTATGATGAGCGCAGGAGGGCTGTTGGAAGTGTGCATGAGGGCTCTATGACATGTGTAGGAGGGCTCTAGGACGTATGTAGGAGGGCTCTAGTTTATGGTTATGACGGATCTAGGACATGTGTAGGAGGGCTCTAGGACAAATTTAGAAGGGTTGAAGGATATGTGAAGGAGGGCTGTAGGATCTGTGAAGGAGGGCTCTAGGACGAGTGCAGGAGTCTGTAGGACATTTGAAGGAGGGCTGCAGTATTTGTGTAGGAGGTCTGTAGTACCTGTGTAGGAGGGTGATAGGATGTGTGTTGGACAGTTTTAGGATGTGTGTGGGAGGGCTACAGGACGTGTGTAGGAGGGCTCTAGGACGTGTGTGGGAGGGCTATAGGATGTGTGTAGGAGGGCTCTAAGACGTGTGTGGGAGGGCTATAGGATGTGTGTAGGAGTGCTTTATGACGTGTATAGGAGGAATGTAGTACGTGTCAAGTAGGGCTCTAGGTCGTGTGCAAGAGGGCTTTAAGACGTGCACAAGAGGGCTTTAAGATGTGTGCAGGAGGGCTGTAGAACGTGTGCAGGAGGGTTGTAGAACGTGTGAAGGAGGGCTGCTGGATGTGTGTAGGAAGGCTCTAGGACGTGTGTAGGAGGCCTGTAGTACATTTGCAATAGGGCTGTAGGATGTATGCAGGAGGGCTCTAGGATGTGTGCAGGAGGGCTCTAGTACGTGTGTAGGAGGGATCTAAGATGTGTGTATGAGGTCTCTAGGACATGTCTAGGAGGGTTTTAGGACCTGTGAAGGACAGCTTTAGGATGTGTGAGGGGGAGTTCTAGGTCCTGTGCAGGAGGGCTGTACTATGTGTGCAGGAGGGTTCTAAGAAGTGTGTTGGGTGCTCTATGACCTGTGTAAGAGGGCTCTAGGAGGTGTGCAGGAGGGCTGTAGGATGTGTGAAGGAGGACTGTAGGATGTGTGCATGACTTCTCTAGAACGTGTGTAGGAGGGACCTAGGATTTGTGTAAGAGGGCTGTAGGATGTGTGCAGGAGGGCTGTAGGATGTGTGCAGGAGGGCTGCAGTACGGGTATAGGAGGGCTCTAGGATGTGTGTCGAAGTGCTCTAGGACATGTGTAGGAGGGCCCTAGGACATGTGCAGATGGGCTCTGAGTCGTGTGCAGGAGGGCTGTAGGATTTGTGTAGGAGGGCTCTAGGTCATGTGTAGGAGGGCTCTATTACGTGCTTAGGAGGGATCTAAGACGTGTGCAGGAGAGCTCTAGGATGTGTGTAGGAGGACTCTAGGACGAGTTTAGGAGGGTTGTAGGATGTGTGAAGGACGGTTGTAGGTCGTGTGAAAGAAGGCTCTAGGATGTGTGCAGGAGGGCTCTAGGACTTATGTAGGAGGGCTCTAGGACTTGTATAGGAGGGCTCTAGTATGCTTTTCTAATGGCTGTAGGACCAGAGCAGGAGGGCTGTAGGACATGAAAAGGAGGACTCAAGGACGTGTGGAGGAGTGCTCTAGGACATGCAGAAGGGCTGTATGGCATGTGTATGAGGGCTCTATGACATGTGTAGCAGGACTGTAGGATGTGTGAAGGAGGGCTCAATGACATGTGCAGGAGGGCTGTTGGTCGTGTACAGGAGGGATGTAGGACATGTTCAGGAGAGCTGTAGGACATGTTCATGAGGGCTATAGGACCTGTGAAGGAGGGCAAGGGCTCTAGGATGTGTGGAGGAGGGCTCAGTGACGTGTGCAGGAGGGATCTAGGACATTTGCAGGATGGCTGTAGGATATGTGCAGGAGGGCTTTTGGATGTATGCAGGAGAGCTCTAGGAAGTGTGTATGAGGGCTCTGGGATGTGTATAGGAGGGCTGTAGGTTGGCTAAAGGAGGGCTCAAAGAGGTGTGCAGAAGGTCTGTGTGAATTGCACAGGAGGGCTCTAGAATGTGTGCAGGAGAGCTGTAGGACGTGTGAAGGTGGGCTCAAGGGGTGTGCAGGAGATCTCTAGAATGTGCACAGGAGGGCTGTAGGACGTGTGCAGAAGTGCTCTAGGATGTGTGCAAGAAGGCTTTGTGATGTTTGCACGAGGGCTGTAAGACGTGTGTAGGAGGGCTCTAGTAGTGTGTAGGAGAGCTCTAGTATGGGTTTAGGAGGGATCTAAGATGTGTGTAGGAGGGCTCTAGGACGTGTTTAGGAGGGATCTAAGACGTGTGTAGGAGGGCTCTAGGATGTGTTAAGGAGGGTTGCAGGACATGGGAAAGAGGGTTGTAGGACGTTTGCAGGAGGGCTGTAGAATGTGTGCAGGAGGGCTCTCCGACATGTGTAGGAGGGCTCAAGGACGTGCTTTGGAGGGCTGTAGGAAGTGTGTAGGATTGCTGTAGGACATGTAAAGGAGGGCTCTATTATGTGTGCAGGAGGGCTCTAGGACATGTGGAGCAGGGCTCTAGGATGTGTATAGGAGGTCTCTAGGATGCTTGCAGGAAGACTGTAGGACATGTGCAGGAGGGCTGCAGGACGTGTGCAGGAGAGCTTTAGGACGTGTGCAGGAGAGCTCTAGGATATGTGTAGGAGGGCTCTAATACGTGTTTGGAGGGATCTAAGAAGAGTGTAGGAGGGCTCAATTACATGTGTAGCAGGGCTGTAGGATTTGTGAAGGAGGGCTCAAGGACATGTGCAGGAGAACTGTGGGTCATGTGCAGGAGGACTGTAGGATGTGTGCAGGAGAGCTTTAAGTCGTGTGCAGGAGGGCTCTAGGACGTGTGTAGGAGGGATCTAGGTCATTTGCAGAAGGACTCTATGACGTGTGAAAGAGGGCTCTGTGACATGTGCAGGAGGGCTGAAAGAGATGTTTAGGAGGTCTGTAGCACATGTGTAGGAGTGCTCTAATATGTGTTTAGGAGGGATCTAAGAAGTGTGTAGGAGGGCTGTAGGACATGTAAATGAGAGCTCTACGATGTGTTGAGAAGGTCTCTGGGACGTATGCAGGAGGTCTGTAGGATGTGTAAAGTAGGGCTGTAGGATGTGTGCCGGAGGGCTGTAGTACATGTGCAAGAGTGCTGTACGATGTAGGGTGAGTGCAGAAAGACAGTAGGACGTGTGCAGGAGTCCTGTAGGATGTGTGCAGGAGGGCTATAGGATGTGTGCAGGAGGGCTCTAGGATGTGTGTAGGAGGGTCTAGGACATGCCTAGCAGTGCTGCATGACTTTTGAATTAAGGATCTAGGTCATGTGCATTAGGGAGGTAGGACGGGTGAAAGAGGACTCTAGCACATGTGTAGGAGGGCTTTATGACATGTGCAGGAGGACTCTAGGACCTGTGTAGGAGGGTTCTATAGGATGTGTGTAGGAGGGACTCAGATGTTTGCAGAAGGGCTGTAGGATGTGTTAAGGATGGATCTAGCATGTGCTTAGGAAGGCTCTCTGATGTGTGCAGGAGGGCTCCAGTGCCTTTGCAGGAGGGTTGTAGGACTTGTGCAGGAGTGCTCTAGGACGTGTGTAGGAGGGCTCTATGATGTGTGTAGGGTGCTCTAAGACGTGAGTAGCAAGGCTCAGGGACGTGTGAAGGAGGTATGTAGGATGTGTTCAGGAGGTCTGTAAGATGTGTGCAAGAGGGTGTAGGATGTGTGCAGGAGGGCTCTAGGATGTTTTTAGGAGGGTTCTAGGACATGCGTAGGAGGGCTGCAGAACTTGTGAATTAAGGCTCTAGGACGTGTGCAGGAGGGATGTAGGACAGGTGAAGGAGGGCTCTAGCACGTGTGTACGAGGGGTTTATGACATGCAGGAGGACTCTAGGACATGTGTAGGAGGGCTCTTGATTGTGTGTAGGAGGATCAACAATGTGTGCTGGAGGGCTGCAGGATGTGTGAAGGAGAGCTCTAGGATGTGTGTAGGAGGGCTGCAGGATGTGTGAATAAGGGCTCTAGGACGTGTGCAGGAGGGCTGTAGGACGTGTGAAATAGGGCACCAGCACGTGTGTATGAGGGCTTTATGACGTGTGCTGGAGGGATCTAGGACCTGTGTAGGAGGGCTCTAGGATGTGTGTAGGAGGGATCTAGGATGTTTGCAGAACGGCTGTAGGACATGTTAAGGATGGCTCTAGGATGTGTTTAGGAGGGCTCTCTGATGTGTGTAGGAGGACTCTAGGACGTGCATAGCAGGGCTGTAGGACTTGTGAAGGAGGGTTGTAGGATGTGTGCAGGAGGTCTTTAGGATGTGTGCATGATGACTGTAGGACGTGTGAAGGAGGGCTCTCTGATGTGTGCAGGACGGCTCTATTACCTTTGCAGGAGGCTTGTAGGACATGTGCAGGAGGGCTCTAGGACATGTTTCAGAGGGCTCTAGGATGTGTGTAGGAGGGCTGTAGGACTTGTGAAGGAGGGCTGAAGGACATGTGCAGGAGGGCTCTAGGATGTGTGTAGGAGGTTTCTTGGATGTGTGTGAGAGGATCTAGGACGTGTGCAGTAGGGCTGTAGGACCTGTGAAGTAGGGCTCTTGGACATGTGTCGGAGGGTTCTACGATGTGTGTAGGAGGGCTGCAGGACTTGTTAATTAAGGCTCTAGGACATGTGCAGAAGGGATGTAGGACGTGTGAAGGAGAAGGGTAGGACGTGTGCAGGAGATCTCTATGATGTGTGTAGGAGGGCTCTAATGCGTTTTTAGGAGGGATCTAAGAAGTCTGTAGGAGGGCTCAACTATATGTGTACCAGGGCTGTCGTAGTTGTGAAGGAGGGCTCAAGGATATGTGCAGGAGGACTGTAGGTCGTGTGCAGGAGAACTCTAGGATGTGTGCAGGAGAGCATTAAGTCATGTGCAGGAGGGCTCGAGGACGAGTGTAGGAGGGCTCTAGGTCATTTGCAGGAGAGCTTTAAGTCGTGTGCTGGAGGGCTCTATGACGTGTGCAGGAGGGCTCTGTGACATGTGCAGGAGGGCTGAAAGAGGTGTGTAGGATGTCTGTAGCACGTGTAGGAGTGCTCTAATATGTTTTTAGGAGGGATCTAAGATGTGTGTAGTAGGGTGCTAAAACGTGTGTAGGACGGCTGTACAACGTGAATGAGAGCTCTACGATGTGTTGAGGAGGGCTCTGGGATGTGTGCAGGAGGACTGTAGGGTGTGTGAAGTAGTGCTGTAAGATGTTGCCGGAGGGCTGTAGTGCATGTGCAAGAGTGCTGTAGGATGTGTGCAGAAAGACTGTAGGACGTGTGAAGGAGGACTCTAGGACGTGTGTTGGAGGGCTCTAGGACGTGTGTAGGAGGGCTCAGGGACGCGTGAAGGAGGGCTGTAGGGCATGTGCAGGAGGTCTGTAGGACATGTGCAGGAGGGTGTAGTACATGAGCAGGAGAGCTCTAGGATGTGTGTAGGAGTCCTCCAGGATGTGTGTACGAGGGCTCTAGGACATGTGTAAGAGGGTTCTAGGCTGCGTGTAGGAGGGCTGCAGGACTTTTGAATTAAGGCTCTAGGACATGTGCAGAAGGGATGTAAGACGGTTGAAGGAGGGCTCTAGGAGGTTTGTACGAGTGCTCCAGGACATGTGTAGGAGGGCTCCAGGAGGTGTGTAGGAGGGCTCTAGGACATGTTCAGGAGGTCTGTAGAATGAGTGAAGTAGGGCTGTAGGACATGTGCAGGAGGGCTGTATTACATGTGCAAGAGTGCTGTAGGATGTGTGCAGAAAGTCTGTAGGACGTGTGAAGGAGGGCTCTAGGACGTGTGTTGGAGGGCTCTAGGACGTGTGTAGGAGGGCTCCA
>JAJEJO010045048.1:0-32823 GCA_020662805.1 Glaucomys volans
CATAAGTGGTTGATGACACATAGCAGGGGTGGGGAGAGGCATGGGAAGAATGAAGAAGGGATGGATTGTATAGAAGAAAATGGGGGGTGGGTGGGGAAGGAAAGATAATAGAATGAGACAAACATCTATACCCTATGTATATGTATAAATATGCAAATTATATGATTCTACTTTGTGTACAACCAGAAAAGTGATAGTTGTACTCCATTTGTGTACAATGAACTAAAGTTAAAAAATATATAAATCAATCTATTTACGTGAGGCACTCCTGAAGCAAGTGACATTAGTCATGAGGTCCTTTGGTACAAGGCCCATTGCTTGAAGAACCACAGTAGCTGCTGTGGCTTTAGCATGCTTCTTATTAGGGCTGGCAAAGTGCTTCCATTTATCAATACCTATTCAAGAAAAACATACAATAGGCTGGTAAGAGAAAATGTTTGTGATGATCAGGACCACTATCATGGACCAAGAGAAATTCAGGTGGTTGCCACCTTCTCTTACTACAAATCTACATCAAGGCAGATACAGGATGTTTACCTGATAGATCTTTTATTGCAGCATAGAAATTCCCAAACCTCTTTTGTGCTCTTTCCCCTACTGCAACAAGACCTTTTTGGTCTGTCTTAAAATCAACTAGGATAGGTTCTTTATTTCCTTCTTTGTTTTTTCCTAATCTTTCTCCTTCTCTCCAGCCCATTTTTCTCATCAAAACAGCTCCCATTCCTCTAGTTACCAGGGCTGCTCTTAAGAACACTCTTGATAAGGTATATGTCTATGAATTTATCCATTCTTTTAAGATTATCAATCTTATTGGCATGTAATTATTCATAACAATCTCTAGTGGTCTTTATATTTCTGTGCTATCAGTTGTAATATTTTATTTACATCTTTGGTATAATTTACTGACATCTTCTATTTCCTTTTTATGATTTAACTGAGGATTTGACAATTTTGTTTATATTTTCAAAGAGGCCACTAAATGTTTACTTTAAATTAGGTTAGGTTTAGGATTAGACAGTAGAGTGTATTTTGACGTATTTATACAAACATGGAAAATATCTTATTCTAATTAGGGACAGTTTGTGGTTGTATATGATGTGGAGATTCATTGTATTATATTTATATATGTACATGAGAGAGTTGTGTCAGATTCATTCCACCGTCTTACTATTTCTATTCCTACTCCCTTCCCTTAATTCCCTTTTGTTTAGTCCACTGAAATTCTATTCTTCCCCTCCTCGCCCTTGCTGTGTGTGGGAATGCACATGTCAGAGAGAACATTCAGCCCTTATTTTTTTGGGATTGGCCTATTTCACTTAGTATGATGGTCTCCAGATCCATCCATTTACCAGCAGATGTCATAAAGTAATTCTTTTTTATGGATGAGTAATATTCCATTGTGCATATATATCATATTTTATTTATGCACTAATCTGTTCAGTGATACCTAGGTTGGTTCCATAGCTTAAGTACTGTCTATTTTTTTCATTTAATTTATTTCAACTCTGATATTTATTATTTTTCTCATTCTACTTATTTTTGGTTTAGCTTGTTCTTTATTTTCTAGTTCCTTGGATGTAGTCATGTTTTTTTTTTTAATCTGAAATCTTTCAACATTTTTGATCTGGCAATTGATTACTATAAACTTCATCGTTAATGCTGGTTTTTTTGCATTTCATCAGTATTATTGTACTGTGTCTCCTTTTTCATTTGCTTCAAGAAAATTTTTATTAAATTCCTTTCTTGATTTTTCCTTGATTCATTGATTATTAAAATGTAAAGTGTTTAATTTTCATGTATTTGTAAACTTTCCAAAGTTTTTAAATTTTTACTTTTATTTTTTTGTTTTGCATTGGTTAGACTTAACCAGTTCATCACTAAGTTCCAGGGCAACATAACAAGATTACTTCCTTACTCTAACACAGTAAATAGAGTCTTGTTCTACCTCATGTTGCCTGAGATTGGGATAATTTTGGGGGATGGCACACCATTTACCTAATTTAGTTGTTGCTAAGCTGATTATATCCCAGTCTCACAACTGTAAAACTCTGCACATTTTCAGGTGTACAGAGGCTCACGCTGCAGATGACAGTAATGAAGGTGGAAGCAGGAGCCTGTTCCACCGGGGTGCATGTCTCTGTTGTTGTTGGGGCCATTCTAAAGCCCTATCTGTGAGCACTAGTCTGGTGATAATTCTGCTGTCTGCTTTTGGGAGATGGGTGGAGGAAACAGTGAGGCCTTGGACATCAAGGCTGGTGTTAAGCTAGGTTACACCTCAGTGTCAGTTTCTGGAGCCTGTACAATATTAAAGAGGCATAGATGTTCTTTTGGTCCCCTGCAATGCAAAAACTGATACTTGTGAAACTTCAGTCTGTGCTGCAGGTCCACAGGTCTCTGCTTGATGCAGGAGCAGACTTAGTGACCCTATGAGCTCTGGTCTATGAAATGATGCCTTCTGTTTTTATTGGGTGTTTGATCCCACTGAGGACGTTCAGGTCTCTAATGCAAAACCCTGCACAAACATTTGTGCCCTGCTCTCCAGAGATTAGTGCCTTGCTCCCCACTCTTCTGTCTGATGTTAGGGGAGTAGTAGTGGGTTAATAATTTTGAAATGTAGGTATGGGCCTGGCGTATAGAAATCATGAGACTTTGTCTGACACTGGGTTTCAACATGACCAGCCTAGTACTGGGTTTCAGGTTTAAGGCTTTAATTCTCCCCCATTCTACCAAATGGGAGGCACCTCTCTCAATGCTGGGCTGCTTAGAGTTGGGGTAGGGGTTATGTATAAAACTCCTTCCTTCCTGCCTTCTTTAATATTTCTCTTCACTTTTTTATACTATAAATCAGACACCATGGTCTCTCACCTGATTTACTTAGCTCTTGTGCTAGTAATTATGTTTGTGAATAGATGTTTAAGTTAGTATGACTGTGGGGAGAGCTTGCTAGAGGAACTTATCTCCAGTTTGCTCTGCATCCAAGGGCAACAATTTTTAACTGAGGTTAATATAATTTATCCCTTACTCCCTCACTGATTACTCTATCTTGTGTTACTCTCTCATTTACTTGTTGAGCTCCAACCACATTAGCCTTTTATCTAATTTTCACATTTGCTTTATTTTGTATTTTGTTTTGCCATATCTCAAAACTTTTTGTACACACTATTACCATGATGTGGCAACATCTTCCCCTTATATTTGATCTAATCAATTTGTTTTTATCACCTGATATAAATTCACATTTTTCCTTACTTCATAGACCAAGTTATATACATTACCAACACATATTAGATATTCAATTAATTAATAAATGTGCTGCACAGTTAGGAGTCTGAAATCAAAGAGAACATCACCTGTGAGTTGGGAATAAACTTGGAATATTGGAGCACCACAAAATTGTGGCATCTGCAAGATATGGGCTTGTTTTGATGAGATGAGAGAGTTATGATGTACAGTTTAACAAAGCTTAAGAACCTCAAATATAGGACACTCCTTTCCATACCAATATATACGTATATGGTCCAAAGCTCTTTTCAGTCCCTTATAGGTTGATCTTCCAATTCAGTATTGCTTGTAGATGTCATCATTATGCTCCCATTCGCACTTGGCACATCCCATTTCATTGTTTTTCTTGCTGACAATGTCATAAAAGGTGGTGATTTAATGCTGCCACTTAAAATGTGCTTTACTATCACAAATATAATGCATATTTACATAAAATAGATACAATAATGAGAGTGTATGATGAAAAAGTTATCCATGTATAACAAACTAATCACAAATAACTTTTCTAATTTCACATTTCAGTCTTTTAAATTTATTTGCACAGGTTTGTTTTTTATTGCTTGTCATTATATAAAAATAGTTTTGTAATGAAATATTTAAACAAAATTTCTAGGTAATGAACAATTCACAAGCTTAAAATAAAGCAATATACATAAACCTTAAAACCTTTATTTGTGAATACAGTTTTGTCCTTGAAAATACCTATTTCTCTCCCTGTCTCTCTCTGTCTCTCTCTCTCTGTCTCACACACACACATGAAATCTTTATTTCTAATACAGTAGTAGAATTTTGGCTACTTGTAAAACACCAGATTCCCATGAATCTGGAAATGGTCCATAAGACAACATTTCATTGGCTCAGAAATCATTCCTGAATTAATGTTTGCATATTTCCTCAATGAAGCCATTAGAGAAAAGCCAGCACCAGCTGGAAGAAGGATAGGAAGCAGGAAACAACTGAATTGTAATAAGAGAAGAACTGCATATATTAGCAAGTTGGCCTTAAATACTAATTATTTTACTATTCTTTTAATTTTTAGTTTTGTTTTTTTCCTGGTTACTTAAAAATATTTGAAGGATATTGACTTTTTGTTTTAAATGTTTTCTTTCACCAAGTTTAGATCTATAGTGATGAACATATTTTGTTGATCCATTAGTTTGATGTTGCCCACTCTCTGGGGTGTTGTTTTAGATTCCTACTCTTCTCATCTTTTTAGACTAATTACTTATCTGAAGTTCAGGTCAGCAATATATTTCAGTCCCTTTACCCATGGAAACCATGTATCAGAAGGATTTGTGATTAAAGGCAACATTATGCTAATTTCTTCTTTGCTTTATTATCACAGTACTGTTTTATGTAATTATCAACTCACATTTTCTAACTCATATATTGTAATAAAGCATACTATAACTTTCTATTATTCCCTTTTCATTATCTTCACCATTTTCATGTGTTATTTATTTATTTTTCTAGGATAGAACCTAGGGGTGCTTAACCACTGATCCACAATCCCAACCGTTTTTATTATATTTTGTTTTGAGACAGAGTCTCACTAAGTTGCTTAGGGCCTCCCTAAGTTGCTGAGGATGGCTTTGAATTTTTGATCCTCTGCATCAGCCTGAGATTACAGGCACGTGCAACTGTGCATGGCTCACGTGGCATTTTCTTACTCCTTGCACGCCTTACATCTCCACTCTTCTTACTTGGACGTAATAAGGATTTGTTACCTGAGGAAACACTTATAATGCTTATGCTTGCAATGTACACAGCACTACCAAACTAGTATAAGTATTTGGGATGTTTTAGAGGTGCAGCAATAACTTTAATATCACGTTTTTCTAACTACCTTTGTAGATATCTATGAATTGGAGGTTTTATTGGTTGCAAAGAAAATAACTAATAGAAATGATTTACTATGTATCTGTATTGGTAGTGAAAGAGGGAATGTAAATGACGATTAGATTTTAATAGCCATTCTAAAGTAACTGGTCAAGGTAAACATACAGCATATACACTTGGTTCTTGTTAGATCATCTGTCATTATTTTGAATAACATATTAGAAAGGAAACAACTATTTTTGTTTTATACTATAAATTTGGGGGGAAATGTTCAAAATGCTGCAAAGGTTCTTTCTCTCTCTTTTTAATCATTTTCTCCTTTTCTTTACCTATACTTTTCTCCCCCTCCCTCCAATTTTTCGTCTTTCCTTATTATTTTTTTTCTTCCTTCCTTCTTTTTTTCCTTTTTACAAATATACTTCCCAGGGAAATTATAAAAAAAAAAACTTTGTTTTTCTCAGTGTGCAATTAATTCCTTAATATTATGCCAAAGATCTTTCATAGCATAGTTTTAGCCAGCCTTTTCACCACTGTAATCCAAAGTCCTGGAAAGAACAATTTTAGAAGAGGGCAAGTTCACTTGGTGCACATTGTTTCCGAGGTCTCAATTCATAGATAGCTGATTCCATTGCTTTGGACCCAAGGTAAAGGAAAGTATCATAGCAGAAAGACATGTTGGAGGAAAATAGCTCAGGACAAGGAAACAAGGAAGCAGAGAGAATGTTCTATTCATCAGGAACAAAATATAATCTCCAAAGGCATGCTCCCAGTGACCTACCTCATCCTTCCACACTGTATCTACCTACAGTCACCATCTATTTAATCAATATCAGTAGATTAGCACACTGATTAAATTAAGGTTCTCAGAACCCAAACATTTCACTTCTAAACTTTCTTGTATTGTCTCACATGTGAACTTTTGGGGAACATCTCATATTTAAACCATAACAAGCATTTAAGAAGTTCCTGGTCACCTGTATCAAGTTTAGGTTTTAGTGATTCTGTAATAAGAAAAGGAAATTAATGGTTTCTGAATATCAGAAGAGTCACAGAGAATTTCAGATGTGATTATTTGTCACAGATGATTGACTTCATAGGACATTTTCTGAATACAAACTGATGTTTAAACATCCAAAGACAAATTGACTATTGAGCACCTACTATGAGACTAGAAGGCAATGTAATAGTGACAGCACAAAACAGGGAACAAAAATTATAGGTGCAAGTCTTTGCTCAATTTCTATGTGAATTTGGGTTAGTAATTATAACAACTTGTGATCCAAATTCTTAAGTTGAGGGACTAGGGTTGTGGCTCAGTGATAAGGTGCTTGCCGAGCATGTGTGAGGCACTGGGTTTGATTCTCAAAACCACATGTAAATAAATGAATAAAGTAAAGGTCTATCAACATCTGAAAAATGTTTAAAAAAATTCTTAAGTTGTGCTTCAATATAAAACCACAGGTTTTAATGATCCTATAGAAAACCAGTAAATAGTAAATTTTGATATTAATTTGCTCTCAAAACTTTAATGTCATATAAATATAAGAAATAATATCAGAATATGTCTAAATTTTAAGGAAAATATCAGAAATAAAAGACAGTCACATTAGTCAGATTACATTTTAGAAACATCTCTGGCAAGTTTAATAGAATTTAATTTGGGAATGTTGGAAAGCAAGATGTGGAGCATGATGCTCTTTGGAATGTGTTGTAATGCAGAAAGTAATTGTGAAGCATAATGTTGTCATAAGAGATGATATTCTTCATCCTCTACCAAAAACAAATGTACACATCTATCAATAAGCCAGAATATCCCTGGGATGGGCAAGGTCCTATCTCAGAGTCTACAGTAGCACAGAGATAAAATATAACATCCATATTCAAAAGATCATCAGTTGGCTGGTGTGGTTCACTGGCAAAGTGCTTGCCTAGCATGTGTGAGGTACTAGGTTCCATCCTCAGCATCACATAAAAATAAATAACACATGCTAGGCAAGCACTCTACCACTGAGTCACAACTCCAACCCTAACAGCTCTCTCTTCTGATGTGGACATTCATAGCATTATCTCTTGGTGACCACTTCAATATTAAACAACAACAAACTGAATTGACAGAGTGGCATGAAGACAACACTACTGCAGCCAGATTGCAGCCATCACTGTTACACTCCCGCAAGTCTGTGCCCTCACAACTCTTTCACATGACCAGAAGGTCTTTACTGAAATCAACTATAAAGTCTGAAAGAAGTGACTGATCCACCAAATGTGTAGACATAGGATCTACAACCAGAAAGCAAAAGGTAGTAGTATATCCTCATCTATCAAAAATATCTTGAGTATAAATTAATTACATGCTCCAATAAAAGACATAAAGTGGTTGAATACATAAAGAAGTAAAGCTCCAACTATATGCTGCCTAAAGAATCACTTCATGTGTAAGAACACACATAAACTGAACATAAAGGAGAGGAAAATAGTATTTCACAGAGCTGGAAATGAAAAAAGTGCATGAGTAGGTTAGTTATATCACTTATAGTTTTAAATTAAAATCATGAAACTAACAATATCTTATACAATGATAAAGGACTCAATTCACTAAAAAGACATAATAATTCATAAATACATATATATGTATATATATATATATATACTCAACATGAAAACATTTAAAATATAAAGCATCCATTTAAAAATCTTAAGGGAGAGAGAGAGACTGTAGTACAATAATTCCAACAGACTTCAATATCCTACTTTCAACAATGTACAGAACATATAGAAAGAAAAACAAAAAACCACAGGACTTGAACTGCATGTTAGAACAAATGAGATATGCATGTGTGTGTATTTGAAACATTCTATCCAATAACAGCACAATATACATTCTTCTCAAATGCACATGAGCATTTCCCAAGAACACATCAGATGTGAGGCAGAAAACAATGATTAGCAAATTTAAAATCATTTCAAATGTATTCTCCTACCACAAGAATATGAAACCAGAAATCAATAAAAGGAAAATTTTTGGAGAATTCACAGAAACTTAATATGGTACTTAAAAAAGACAATGGAGGGCTGGGAATATAGCTCAGTTGGTAGAGTGCTTGCCTTGTAAGCACAAGGCCCTGGGTTCAATCCCCAGCAACAACTCAAAAAAATGGATCAAAAAAAAATGAAAAGAAAAATTAAAAATTATGTTGAGACAAATTAAAGTGAAAACAGAACATACCAAAACTTATTGGACAAGCAATAGTCCCTTTTTTTCCCTGTTGGAGGTAATTCTTAAATTTGTTTATTGGTTCTTTTTAGTTATACATGATAGTAGAATCCATTTTGATATAATTATGCAAGCATAATTATAATCCAAGCATGGATTATATCTTATTCTAATTAGGACCCCGTTCTTTTGGATGCAAAAGATGGTGGGCTTCATTGTGTTATGTGTATATAGGAAAATTATGTGAGATTCATTCCACTGTCTTGTCTTTTCTTATCCCCCTTCCTTCTTTTCATTTCCCTTTGTCTACCTTACTGAATTTTTATTCTTCCCCTCCCCCCATATTGTGGGTTAGCTTCCTTTTATCAGCAAAAACATTTGACCTTTGGCTTATGGGGACTGCAATTAGAATGATAGTGTCCAGGTCCATTAATTTACTGTCAAATATCAGAAAGTCATCCTTCTTAATGGCTGAGTAATACTCCATTGTGGATATACATTTTCCTTCTATATTTATCTGTTGATGGACACCCAGGTTGGCTCCACAACTTCATAGCTTAGCTATTGTGAACTGAGCTGCTATAAGCATTGATGTAGCTGTGTCACTGTAGTATACTGATTTTACATATTTTGGATATATATGAAGGAGTGGGATAGCTTGGTCAAATGGTGGTTCCAATCCTAGTTTTTTGAGGAATCGCCATATTGCTTTCCAGAGTGGCTGCACCAAGCTAAAGTTGTTTGAAGAGAGAAGTTTACAGCAATAAATGCATATATCTAAAAATGAAGAAAAATCTCAAATAATCTAATGTGTCATTTCAGGGAACTAGAAAGTGAAGAACAAAGCCCAAGTTTTCAGAAAGAAGCTAATTATAAAGATCAAGAAATACATAAATGGAATATAAAATAGAAAAAAAATAGAAAAATCAATGAAAATAAGTTGTTGTTTTGAAAAGATAAATTTGACAAGACTTTAGTTAGACTAATAAAAAAGAGTCAAGTTAATAAAATCACAAAGGAAAATAGGAGACTACAACTGTTACTACAGAAACACAGCATACTAACAAACAACTCTGAACAATTTTGTCAGCAAATTGGGTAGTCTGTAAGAAATGGATAAATCCTAGACACATTAATCTAATTAGAAATAATCATGAATGAATAAAAACTGTGGAAAGAACAATAATGAATAATAAGATTGAATTAACAAGAAGAAATTATGCTAATCCTCCTCATACTATTCCCTGAAATAGGAAAGGAGAAAACATTCCAAATTTCATTCCATGAATCCAGCCATCACCCTGATACCAAAACCAGATAAGGGTACGTGAAGAAATAAAACTACACACCAATATCCCTGATGAACATAAATGCAAAATCTTGAAAAAAAGTATTAGATATCCACATTCAAAAATGCATTAAGAAGATTGTAGTCTATGATTAAGTTGATTTCACATTAGGGATGCACGTTTTTCTCACAGATGCCAATTGATAAATATAATTTTTTACATAAATGGAAGTAAGGACAAAATTACATCATCATCTCAACACATGCACAAAAATCATTTGACAAAATCCAGCACCCCTTCATATTTAAAACCAAAGAGATTAGGGATAGAAGGATCTTACATTAGCATGATAAAGCCAACATTGTACTGAATGGAGAATAATGGAAAGCATCTCCTTTAAAATCTGGAATGAGACAATGATGTTCACTGTTCCCACTCCTATTCAATATAATACTTGAAAGTAAAGTCAGCAGAATTAGCCAAGAGAATAAAATCAAAGTGTTTCAAGTATGAAAATTTGATATCAAATTATTTGTTTGCTAACAATGTGATCCTATATATAGATGACCCAAAAAATACCACCAGAAGGCTTCTAGAGATGCTAAATTCAGCAAAGTAGCAGGATACAAGATCAACACACAAAAATCAGTAACTCTATTATTTACCAATTATGAGCCTGGTGATAAAGGCATTAGGAAAACAATTCCATTTACATTAGCCTCAAAGGAAATAAAATAGCTTGGAATAAATCTAATCAATGAGGTGAAAGCCTTCTGTAATGAAAATTATGTAACACTTAAGAAAGAAATTGAGGAAGAACTTAAAAAATGTGATGGCCCCCAATGGTCTTAGATAGGCAGAATTTATACTGTGAAAATGACTACCTTACTAAAAGCAATCCATGGATGCAATGGAATTTCCCATCAAGAGAACCATGTCATTTCTTTACATAACTAGAAAAAAAGAGTCCTAGAATTCATGTGGAAGACTAAAAGACCCAGAAAAGCCAAAGCAATCTTGAACAATAAGAATGATACTGGTGGCGTACCAATGTCCAGTATCAAAAAATTCCAAAGAAATGAACAACAAAAGAGAAAAAGACTTACCATAAAACAAGATGATGTCCAATTGAATTGAATAAAAGACACAGATATAAATACAGTTATGTAATCCTTGAAAAAAGATGCCAAAACATACATTGGACAAAAAGAGAGTCTTTTAAAGAAATGATAATGGAAGACTGGATACCTATATATAGAAGAATTAAATAAGATTCTTATCTTGAACTCTGCACATAAATCAACTTAAAGTGTATGAGTGGCCTAGGAATTAAACCAGAAATTCTGCAATCACTGGAAGAAAATATAGGCTCAACACTCCAACAAATTGGTACAGGCATTTACTTCCTTAACAAAACTCTTAAAGCTCAAGAAGTAAAACAAAGAGTTTTCTACAACCTCTTCAACAAATGAACTTCAGAAACTTTTTAATTTTAGTCATTGTTGTAGGCATGTTATTTCATTGAAGATTTAATTTACATTGTTGTTCTTAGTATGTTTGAAAGTCTTTTATATGTTTATTGTTTATTTGGATTTTTTTCTTTGTAAAATACCTCTTCAAGCCTTGATTTTTTAAAAAAAATATTTGGTCATACTTGTCTTTATTATTCATTTTGTGGTTCTTATTCTATTTTTCTCACTCTTCTTGGCTTGCTATTTACTAATGGTTTGTTTTAATGAATTTCTCAATTTTAATGTAAGCAAATGTTTATAACTTTTCACTTGAGTTATGAGTTTTGTGTGATGGTGAAAATATTTTCTATTCCAATGTTATGAAGATTTTAAAATAAATACTGCATAAACTTTTTCTTTTCACATTTGTGTACATAATATGGACAGATATTTCATTATTTGTGAGTTAGAGATTTTTGCAACTTCAACATCTAATTGGGTGAAACAAAAATTTATTGAAAAGACAAAGATTTGGTACTGCTCAGCAGTTCAACCTCTTCCAAAAATCTCATGAGTTTTACAAGAAAATTATATATTTTATTGTATTGAATTTTGTCTACATTTATGCTAATGCCACATTATCTTCATTTCTATGTGTTTTTAATAAAACTTGTTATCTGGAAGGACAAGAAAAAAGAAAACAAAGATTCTATATGTAGGATGATATTTTATTAAAAAAACTTTTGCATAGCAGGGCATGGTGGCATACACCTAGTGAATTGGGAAGCTGAGGATCATAAGTTCAAGGCCAGCCTTAGAAATTTAGTGAGAGGCCCTAAACAACTTATACTCTGCCTCAAAATAAAAAAAAAATAGATAAAAAGGGTTGAGGATGTAGCTCAGTGATTAAGCAAGCCTTGGTTCAAGCCCCCTACACACACACACCAAAAAGGTTTACTAAGCAAAGAAAAAAAAAAAGCATGAAGAGAGAGCATATAGAGCCTATGTAACGGGGGAAATCTTTGAAAACTACTTTTATGACAGGTAATTAATATCCAGAATGTATACAAATTTCACAAGAAACTTAACACCAGAAAAAATAAATAACCCAATCAACAAATGCGCAAATCAACCAAACAGACATTTGTCAAAAGAAAAAATAAAAATGGCCAAGGAATGTATGAAAAATGTTCAACATCTTTAGCAATCAGGGAAATAAGTTTTGATCTGTATTTCCCTGATTTTATTCCAATCTCCTTAGAATGCCAATCAAGAAAATAGATAACAATAATTAGTGATGAGAATATGGGGGCATAGTGCACTTATACATTGTTGATGATAGTGCAAATTATTACAATAACTTTGGAAACCATTATGGAGATTCCTCAAAATAATAGGAATGGAACCACCATACAATACAACCATCATACTCCTTGGAAATTATGCAAAAGCACTGAAATCAGCATACTATATTGATATATGCATATCAATGTTTATAGCATGTAATTCAGAGTATCCAACTTATGGAACAGGCCTATGTACCCATCAACAGATGAATGGATAACTAAAATGTGGTATATATACACAATGGAGTTTTACTCATCTATAAAGAAGAGTGAAATTATGTCATTTGTTGGTAAATGGAACTGGAGAACATCATGCTAAGTGCAATCAGTCAGTAAGTCAAGAGTTGAATGTTTTCTCTCATATGTGGGAGCTAGAGAGAGGGAAAAAAGGGAGAAAAAGGACTGCATGAAAGTAGAAGGGAGGCTGATTAGGTAGAGGAATGGGTTTGAGATTGAGTAAAGAGGGGAGGGGATAATAAGTACTAGAAAATGAAATATATCAAATTATGATATGTCATGCAAGCATATCACAATGAATACAGCTTTTTACATAAGTTTAATGCATCAATTAAAATAGCAATGACAAAAATAGGAGACAGACTAGTACAACAGAGCAATCAGGTAAAGGGAAGGTGGAAGGAAGGGTATAGGTTGGTACAAGGAAATGAGATTGAACAAATTAGATTATGTACATATGCAGATATGACATAATGATCTTTTCTATTATGTAAAATTAGAGTGCACCAATAATGAAAAAGAAGTTTCATATTACCAAACATTACATACAGATTTATTCAGTTTCTATCAGAACTCTGAGGTTTTTGTTTATAGAAATGTAAAAAATTCATATAGAACCAGACAAGCACACAAAAAGAACAAGTAGAAACTTCAAATGACCTGATTTTGAAATCTCTGAGAGAGGTACAGTAATAAAAACAGCATGGTGCATGCATAAAAATGCCCACATATATCAATGGAACAGAACTGAATATCCAGATATAATTTCATTCATTTGTGTTGAAGATATTTTGGACCATGATACTCAAAACACCCAATTGGGGAGGGACAGTCTCTTTAAAAATCTTGGGGTCAAAACTGTATATCTCCATGCAGAAAAATAAAATTAGTTCATTTCACACACATAAATTCATCTCAAATTTAATTAAAGACTTGAATTCAAGACCCTAAACTATAAAACTATGGGAAGAAACCAAGTGGAACTATGACTGAATAAGAAAGAAAAATTTTACAAACTTGTTTTCGGATATCATTATAATACAATTCTGTTTATTTTAAGATAAAATATTTTTGCTTTGTGTTTTCTTGGTAATTAATACATAAGGAATGAGAAATACTAGTGAAGCATACATTCGTTTTAATAATTTTAAACAATAGTAACAATTGTGTTGTTATTGAGTATAATAATAAATTGTATTTAATAATAAATTGTCTTTTTTCTTTCTAGAAAGATATCTATTCCTCATTGCATGGTGATTCTGAAATAAAGGATAAACGATGTCAGTCATTAACTAGTAAGTTGGCAATCTGATAATTGTAGATAATATTTCCCCCAGTATTTTTGCCATGGTAATAGCAGCCATCACATACTATGGGTGGTATGTTCAGGTACACATTTCCACTTCCTGGCCGTTTATTTAATAATTGAACATTTGTTGAACAATGTAATCCTCTTACTAACTCTATCAAATTAGTTGTTGAAAGATTTTTTCTGAGTTTTTATCTGAAATTTAAGGTTTTAGAAAGCACTTTATTGAAAATTATGTCAGTTTTAAATAATCTCTCACCCCTTGTGTACATGTTTATATGTACCTATCAGTATTGTAGGTAAGTTGGAAGCATATTTTGGGGGGGTTGTTTGTTTTCTTGACATTGAATACAATTCTATAAATATTTACCAGTTCTGAATCATATTTATAGAATGAATGTGGTCACTTCAAGGTGCTTCTTCTTAAGATACTTTGACTAAGATAAATTTACTTACTTTCTATAACCTTAGTGATGAAAAATGAGCATTGATTCTGACAATAGGGATTTTACCCTAGTACTTATGCTTAATTTAATCTATTTTTGTTGTATGTTACATCACCTCCTTATAATTTGGCTGAGAAATATACACGTATTTAACAGAGCTATCTCCTTGTTAGGTTAGATCAGGTTAACAGAATCTACATACAGTCCATAGTCTTGGTCCCATATGGACCTGTTACTTTCACTCTAATTCTTTGTTGAAAACTATATCATAAAGTATGGTTAGCTGTCTTACTTCATAGGTATTCCAAATTACTGGGTAACCTGTATTTAATTGGTGAGTTTCCATTCCTAAAACTATTAATATTGTAAGACATTTGTCACAAGGGTAATTAATTGCACAAGAATTTGTGAATATCAGTGCAAACTCATGACTACTCAAGATGATTCATTACATTACAGTGCCTTTGTAAAGAAGATGATAAAAATCTATGTCTTATGAACACAGGTAAAATGAAACAAACTACCTTACCAGTAGTATTTGTGTGTCAATAGAAAATGTGCTGACAAGAAATATTTGCCTTAAGTTATATTTTTTTTCAGTAGTCTTTGTTTATTTTTCAAAGTTTGGTCAACATAGTGTGCAAAATTTTGAAACATCCCAAATAATGGTCCAGGTATTATGTAACCGGGCCTTGTTAATTTGTAGGATTTAGAAATAAGTTTGAAATTCTTCTCTGTCCTCTGTGACTTTGTTTATTCAATGATGAAGGAAAATTTTGACATTTCTTTTATGTTTGAAAGAAGTCTGAGACACAGGGTGGATGTATTTTTCCTGGTATTGTAATGGTTTGTGGATAATTCTAGAGGATCTTTTTTCTTTTTTAATTCCTTTTTTTCGTTGTTGTTTTTATCCATATTGTTTCTTCTCAAGGGGTAAAACATGACAAAATGCATAGGTTGATGAATATTGTAGCTTGATCACTAAGGTGATTGCTTCTTTGCATTGTTCTTTTCTTTAAAATATTATTCTTTCTTGCCATTTGGTCTCTTAAATTGCTATCGATCTGTTACTCTCACATTAGAAATTTCAGACCCATAAGAACATTTGAAAATAAATGCTTTATAATATTTACCATTCTTTTTCTTTTCAAACCATTCAGCAAATAAGAGGGAACAAAAAATGTTCATCATCCATCATCTTGTCCTCTTCACACTCTTTCAAGGAGGTTCAGGAAGTTATACTTCATTGTTTGTCGTTTTTTCTCTCATTTCGTCCTCTTCCATATAATCTGAAGGGAGTTCTGTCCTGTTGATTATTTTAAGATTGAAGAGGGCTCCCACAGTGCAAAAAATGTGGAATCCTCTAATCGTTTGCAGGAGCTCCCCATTTCCAACATTTGCAAAATAAATTTTGGAAGTTTTATGCATAGAATGTCAAGGTTTCCATTTGAACTTGTAGGTTGCAAATAATTTATAGTTCCTGGATAAATAGATGGAGATGTAATGTTTGAGAAATCAAAAGTGTATGCTTTGCTTCTTTTAGATCCTTAAAAAGGGGAGAAGTTATAATCACATTTATTCAGTCAGCATCTCCTCGCTACAATAGATTATTATCCACATCATATCATGTTGTCAAAGAAAGAATTGATGAGTATGCACAGTGTGATAGACGATGGTTTGCTAACATGCATCCTCTGTTGGTTTCCAGGGAATATAAGCACAGCAATTAGTAATTTGTGAAGAATCATGTATTTCAGCTTTTAGAAACCAAAACCAAAACCAAAACAAAACACAACACTGATGTTGAGAAGCCCAGATACACCTAATTGTTTTTTTTTTCTTCTGAATTGTTACTGCCTGATTATTTAAATAGCTCCTTTGAAAATTCTTTGGAATTTCATTTATGAAAATCATGATAGTTCTCTTTGAACTCAAATTACATACTAAATATTTTATCTATAGCACCATTCTAGAGAAGAGGTGTAGGTGGAAGTTTGAGAAATACACTTTTGAATGGAGTGGGAAATTTTCTACTGGTGTACTGGGTTGGTATTGCCATTGTTTGAATTTATAATTTCTAAGAAATTATTTCCCCATTCACTATTTTCTGGATTCTAGAGTCACAAATATGTGAGGAAAAAATGAGATGACAGTAGATTTTGGGATAATCAAATATAATTGAAAACATTTACTACTTTATTTTCTTTCAGCTACATGTTTAGTCTAAATAATTCTGATAATCTTGGCTGTTCCTTAATTTTCTCCCCTTTTCAGCAGGTGATTCCATAGCTTCTTCTGGTGTAAAATACAGCCGTTCCAAGTCAGAATGTTATATTACTTCACTGAAGGAGAAAAATGTGGAAATAGTAAATGAAGATGAAACAGACTGAGATCAAAGATTATAAAACCCAAAGCTAGCGATTTGTGGCTATTTCATGGAACTATGGGTGATTGTACTAATAATTCATTAAATGAATATTTGCCCAGTCTGCAAAATAATTGGTGTATAATGATAATGTACCTATAATAATTAGTGATGTTCTTCTGTAAAGTGAACCAAATTTGATACTAAATTTAGTTTTCTTTGTTTTAAAAATTGAGTGCTGAAAATAAAATTGAGTGCTAAATACAGTTTTCACAAATTAGGACGGTACTGCATGTAAAATATCTTCTTGCCTGGTAATCAATGTAAGATTTTTTGTTCTGTTTTTCATTCATTGAATGGAATTCTAAATCAAACTTTTAATCTTCACAGTTAAAATACATAATCAAATAGTGTCAACTGAGAATATACAGCAAAATCACCAAAAGTTTATAAATCGAAACCCAAGAGAGCGTTGAGCACAGCTTGCACAAAAAAAATCTTGATATGATATAAATAAATTTTTTCTCATTAGTCTATGAGAATAAAGGAAACAAGAAAATGTGAATTATAAATTCAAAGAAATTTTAGAACTCTAAAAAGCAACCAGCATAGTGAGACCTATGGCCAAGGGAATTTGTAAATAACTGAAGATAGTTAAATTAACAGTTTCTGTATGAAGTTCACTTTCAGAATTGGTGAATGCAGTACTGGAGTGCCTCAAGACACATTTTTTTTCTCTGAGACTTAACCATTTTCTATTTCTGTTTTATATCTATTGCAATTTTCACTTTGTAGATCTCAATGTAAATGTCAATCAAATAGGCTCAACATCAGTATCATAATCATTAAAATCAAACCTAACATTAATAACCAGAAAGTTGATATTCTTTATTTCACTTTTTTTTCCCTGCTGTCATGGAAAACACTTCATATATTGCCCAGCTCCATTTTGCTATTATTGGGCACATTACTGTCCCTATCCCTATAGAAGAAAAATGAACACATGTATTCAAAATTCAATATTCCAAAAATCTATGTCCATTTTTAAAGAATGTGTAGAAAATATATATATATATTTTTGTAGATCTGGGAGTTGAACCCAGGGGCATTCCACTACTATGGTACATACCCAGCCATTTTTATTTTGTATTTTGAGACAGGGTCTCACTAAGTTGCTGAGGCTGGGCTCGAACTTGTGATCCTCTTGCCTCAGGCACCCGAGTTGATGGGATTATAGGCATGCACCACCATGTGCCACACGAAAATATATTTTAAATGTATTAATCATAAAGTTGAAAATAATGTACACTGAAATATAAAAATGTCTTTCCTTCCATATTGACAACAATAGAAAATAGATATACCTTATTATTAATGTTAGGGAACACATGAAGCTTCTGTTTAAAATAGTATACTAATGCATTGTAATCACGTAGCTTCCATCTTTATTCATTCTAGTCTAGATGCATGCCATCCTTCACCCAATGTTTTTATTTACATTCTTCTAGTCTATAAGAAATCATATTTCATTTCATATAGACTACATTTTGCCATTATAGATGAAGAATTTTCCACTTAAAGGATTATACCTCTCTAATATAAATATTTCACTTGTTAACTTATTTAAAGGTAATTTCACTTATTTAAATGAAATGCTTATTGTGTATAATGGAGAAGAGGTCACAGAGTAACTACACTATTTTAATGAGTTGCAGTTTATTTTCCTTTAAGTAAAGCTAAATCTTACAATAGTACCTGTTAAATCTAATTTCAATGTAAGACACTTTATCATGTTGCTCCATTTATATATATTCATATTAGTTGATTGTAAGAAGTGCTACTGTAATTCTCTAATATAAACATTGTATCAATGGTTAAAACCAAATGATTCTTCTCATTTCTTCTTACTTGATATCTAAACCTCAGATTTCAAGTGAGAAATAAATCACATTTTTTGTACAAAAGTTTGAATGGCATGATTAGGATATGGACTTTTGGTAAATTCTTGTAGAAGTTCAAGGTAATTGAAATAATTCGAAAGTAAAGAGGCTTTTTGGAGTTTAAGTATTTGGATACAACAAGCATGATAAACTTCATGGTGTGATTTTCTCTTCTATTATCTTTGTGTTTGCCTATATACTACTGATCATTCAAATTAATATCTTTTATCTCTGAATGATACACCTACCCAGGTATATACCATGTATTTCAGATTATAAAAAATCCTATTGCCTCCAATAGAATAAATTGTTTTCCATCATATACCTTAGGAGTTCCACTATGAAATGTTCCCAATTTTGAAATGGGGTGATGATAAAGACTCTCTGGTTGATTGAGCAGACAGAACCTGATGAACAACCAGGTGAAAATATCACATGTATTTGTAAACTTTTATTGTCTTTTAAGGGGAAATTAAGAAAAATTGTGAACTCAAGAATTTTACCATGTCATACAGTGCATCTTATGACCCAAATAACATAACAAGCCATTCTGCTTGTCAACACCATTTTTCTGACTTCTCATGAATGATTTATATATGTTATGGGGATACATGGTTCTTTTATCCTTAAAAGCCTTCTAAGGACAAGAAGGATCTTTGAGGGGATCTTTGAGGGGAACAAATCTGAGACTAAAATATAAATACCTATTGAGCACATAATCTGTGCAACAATTTTACTGATTGCTTGGATTTTTCTGAATGATTTCTAAACTTATGCAGCTTGCAGTTCATTGGGACATAAGGATATAGGGTGCTATCTTTAGTCCAATGCAAAATATGAATAACATAAAGGTGATAAGGGCCAAGAACTAAGGTTCTGAGAAATGACTGATGTATATTTGGAAGAAAAGTCTTGCCAGAAATAATGAGTTCTAGTTTCACTTTAAGGGAGTAGATGTAATATGGCAAATGACATAAGGGTACAGTTAAACAGAGGCTCAAAGGAAGGGAAGAAAAACTGATCAAATTTCAAGATAATGGTAATGCAAGGAAGCAAACTTGTGTTACGTGGGGTGGGTATTTGTGTTTGTGTGGGTGTGTGTCTTTTCCTTCTATAAACTAATTCTGTTTGCGAAATTCTAATAAGCAATGCCCATTTAAATCACTCAGAATTTGACATGTAGTTTTCCTGTGAATGGATATTATTGGCTTTAAAATTATTGCATAATCAATTTTCTTAGGTGTTACAAGTGTTTTGTTTCCTCATATTCATTGGAAAAGCACCATGCTAGGCTAGAGGTCAAGTGAAATGGATCATAATTAATGTTTTACTAGTTACTTTGCATCGACATCAACTAAGTCACTTTATCTTCCTGAGACACATTTTTCTTGCCTGTTTATCTCTTAAGGATTTGAACAGAACATTAGAAAATAAATACAAATGCATTTTAAATCTAAAACAAATTATATGTTCGTATAAAATAAAACTTATAAGAACATGTGAGTTGCATGATTGAAAATAATTTGGTCAACAACTAAGGCATATAATCTTCTTTAATTTGATCTATGGTATCATTTTGTCATTAAAATTTTTTGAATGTGATAATGGATCTGCAAAAATTCTCTACCCATTTTTATTTCAAAATATGACATTCTAAAAATAAAACTGTTACCCATTCATAGAAAAACAATACATGTGCAATTATGCATGTGCTTACTGTAGGTATTGTTTTCTTTTTTTTAATTTATTTTTATTTATTTTGATTCATTGTACACAAATGGGGTACAGCTGTAGTTTCTGTAGTTGTACACAAGTAGAGTCACACCATTTGTGTAATCATACATGTACATAGTGTAATGATGTTTGTCTCATTCTGTTATTATTCTTATCCCCCTCACTGATCCCACCCTTTTTTTCCCTATGCAATACATCCTTCCTCCATTCTTGCCTCCCTTCCACCCTGCATTATATATCATCAACAACTTATCAGAGAAATCATTCGGCCTTTGGTTTTATGGTATTGGCTAATCTCACTCAGCATGACCATCTCCAACTCCATCCATTTACCTGCAAATGCCATAATTTTATTCTTCTTTATGGCTGAGTAATATTCCACTGTGTATGTATACCACAATTTCTTTATACATTCATCTATTGAAGGACATCTAGGTTGGTTCAACAATCTAGCTATTGTGAATTGAGCAGCTATGAACACTGATACAGCTGCTTTACTGTAGTATGCTGATTTTAAGTCCTTTGGGTATAGACCAAGGAGTGGGATAGCTGGGTCAAATGGTGGATCCATTCCAAGTTTTCTAAGGAATCTCCACACTGCTTTCCAGAATGGCTGCACTAATTTGCAATCTCACCAGCAACGTATGAGTGTACCTTTTTCCCCACATTCTAGCCAACACCTATTATAGTTTGTATTCTAGATAATAGACATTCTAATTAGGGTGAGATGGAATCTCAAGGTGGTTTTGATTTGCATTTCTCTTATTACTAGGGATGTTGAACATTTTCTCATATTTTGCATTTCCCTTATTACTAGGGATGTTGAACATTTTTTCATATATCTGTTAATTGCTTGTTGGTCTTCTTCTGTAAGCATCTACCCATTTCCTTAGCCCATTTATTAATTGGGTTATTTGTTTTCTTGGTGTGAAGATTTTTGAGTACTTTGTAGATTCTAGAAATTAGTGCTCTATCTGAAGTGTGTGTGGTAAAGATTTTCTCCCACTCTGTAGGCTCTCTCTTCACATTGCTGATTGTTTCCTTTGCTGAGAAAAAGCTTTTTAGTTTGAATCTATTCCAGTTATTGATTTATGCTTTTTTTTCTTGTGCTTTGGATACCTTGTTTAGGAAATCTGGTCCTAAGTCCACATGATGAAGATTTGGACCCACTTTTTCTTCTATTAGGTGCAGGGTGTCTGTTTTAATTCCTAGGTCCTTGATACATTTTGAGTTGAGTTTTGTGCAGGGTGAGAGATAGGGGTTTAGTTTCATTTTGCTGCATATGGATTTCCAGTTTTCCCAGCACCATTTGTTGAAGAGGCTATCTTTTCTCCATTGTATGTTTTTGGCACCTTTGTCAAGTATGGTATAACTTTATCTATGGGGGTTTGTCTATGTATCCTCTATTCTGTACCTTTGATCTACCTCCCTATTTTGCTGCCAATAACATGCAGTTTTTGTTACTATTGCTCTGTAGTACATTTGAAAGTCTGATATAGTGATACCCCTTGCTTTGCTCTTCTTGCTAAGAATTGCTTTAGCGATTCTGGGTCTCTTATTTCTCCAAATGAATTTCATGATTGTGTGCTCTATTTCTATGAGGTCCATCAATGGGATTTTAATTAGAATTGCATTGAATTTGTGTAGTGCTTTTGGTAGTATGGCCATTTTGACAATATTAATTTTGCCTATGCAAGAACATGGGAGATCTTTCCATTTTCTCAGATTTTCTATAATTTCTTTCTTTAGTGTTTTGTAGTTCTCATTGTAGAGATCTTTCATCTCTTTTGTTAGATTGATTCTGAAGTATTTGGTTTTTTAGAGGCTATTGTGAAATGGGTACTTTTCCTAATTTCTATTTCAGAGGATTCATCACTTATGAATAAAAATGCATTAGATTTATGAGTGCTGATTTTATATCCTGCTACATTACTAAATTCATTTATGAGTTCCAGAAGTTTTCTGGTGGAACTTTTAGGCTCTTCTAAATACAGAATCATGTCATCAGCAAATATGGATAGCTTGAGCTCTTCTTTTCCTATTCATATCCCTCTAATTTCTTTGGTCTGTCTAATTTCTCTGGCTGGAGTTTCAAGGCCAATGTTGAATAGAAATGGAGAAAGAGGGCATCCCTGCCTTGTTCCAGATCTCAGGGAGAATGCTCTCAAATTTTCTCCATTTAGACAGATGTTGGCTGTAGGCTTAGCATAGATAGCCTTTACAATGTTAAGGAAAGTTCCTATTATCCCTATTTTTTCTAGTATTTTAAGCATGAAGGGGTGCTGTATTTTATCAAATGCTTTCTCTTCATCTATTGAAATAATCATGTGGTTCTTAACTTTACGTCTGTTGATGTGGTGAATTACATTTATTGATTTCCGGATGTTGAACCAACCTTGCATCCCTGGGATGAAACCCACTTGATCATGGTGCACTATCTTTTTAATATGCTTTTGTATGCAATTCACTAAAATTTTGTTAAGAACTTTTGCATCTATATTCATTAGGGATATTGGTCTGAAATTTTCTTTCCTTAATATGTCATTGTCTGGTTTGGTATCAGGGTGATATTAGCTTCATAGAATGAGTTTGGAAGGGTTCCCTCCTCCTCTATTTCCTGGAATACTTTGAGGAGTATTGGCATGAGCTCTGCTTTGAAGGTCTTGTAGAACTCAGCTGTGAATCCATCTGGTCCTGGACTTTTCTTTCTTGGTAGACTTTTGATGACTTCTTCTATTTCATTGCTTGAAATTGACCTATTTAATCTGTGTATGTCCTCCAGATTCAGTTTGGGTGGTTCATATGCCTCTAGGAACCTGTTGATGTCTTCGAGATTTTCTATTTTGTTGGAGTTTAAATTTTCAAATAGCTTCTAATTATGTATTGTATTTCAGTATTGTCTGTTTTGATATTTTCGTTTCCATCACGAATTTTAGTAATTTGGATTTTTTTCTCTCCTCTTCGTTAGCGTGGCTAAGAGTTTATCAATTTTTTTTCAAAGAGTCAACTTTTTGTTTTGTCAATTTTTTGAATTGTTTCTTTTGTTTCAACTTCATTGATTTCCTCTCTGATTTTAATTATTTCCTGTTTTCTACTACTTTTTGTGATAAACTGTTCCTCTTTTTCCAGGGCTTTGAGCTGTAATGTGACATCATTTATTTGTTCACTTTTCATTCTTTATTGAATGCGCTCCATGCAATGTATTTTCCTCTTAGCACTGCTTTCATTGTGTCCCAGAGATGTTGATATGTTGTATCTTTGTTCTCTTTGACCTCTAAGAATTTTTTTATTTCCCCCCTAATGTCTTCTGCTATCCATGCATCATTCAATAACATATTATTTAATCTCCGGGTGTTGGAGTTGTTTCTGTTTTTTTATTTTATCATTGATTCCTAATTTCATTCCATTATGTTCTGATAGAATACAAGGTAGTATCTCTATTTCTTTGTATTTGCCAGGAGTAGCTTTGTGACATATCATATGGTCTATTTTAGAGAAGGATCCATGAACTGCTGAGAAAAAAGTGTATAGCTTATTGGATAGAATATTCTATATATGTCTGTTAAGTCTAATTTAGCAATTGTGTTACTCAGTTGTATGGTTTCATTGTTCAATTTCTGCTTGGAAGATCTGTCCAATGCATATTAAAATCACATGTGGTAAAATCCCCCAGTATTATTGTGTTTTGGTCTATTTGGTTCCTGGAATTAGGAGGGATCCAATTGATGTATATGGATGCGCCATTGTTTGGGGCATAAATATTTATGATTGTTATCTTGGTGATTTATGCTTCCCTTAAGTAGTAAGAAATGTCCTTCTTTATCCCTTCTCACTAACTTTGGTTTGAAGTCTGCTTTATCTGAAATGAGAATGGAACCTCCAGCTTTTTTACTCAGTCCATGTGCATGGTATGCTTTTTCCCAACCTTTCACCTTTAGTCTGTGGGCATGTTTTTTATGAGATAAGTCTCTTGAAGGCAGCATATTGTTGGGTCTTTCTTTTTAATCCGATCTGCCAGTCTATGTCTTTTGATGGATGAGTTTAGGCCATTTACATTCAGGGTTATTATTGAGATATGACTTGTATTTCCTGCCATTTTGAGTTATTTTTGGCTATTAACCTAACTTGGTTTTTCCTTTAATTGGCTGTTCCTTTAGGGTAATTCCTCCCTTTGCTGACTTAGATTGTTGTTTTTCATTTCTTCCTTTTGGAATATTTTGCCAAGAATTTTCTCTACAGCAGGCTTTCTATTTGTGAATTCTTTTAGCTTTTGTTTATCATGGAAGGACTTAATTTCATCATCAAATCTGAAGGTAAGTTTTGCTGGGTATAAGATTCTTGGTTGGCATCCATTTTCTTTCAGAGCTTGAAATATGTTGTTCCAGGCCCTTCTTGCTTTTAGTGTCTGTGCTAAAAAATCTGCTGATATTCGTATTGGTTTCCCCCTATATGTAATCTGATGTTTCTCTCTTGAGGCCTTTAAAATTCTATCTTTGTTTTGTATGTTAGGTATTTTCATTATAATGTGGCTGGGTGTCGGTCTGTTGTGATTTTGTGCATTAGGTGTCCTATAAGCCTCTTGAATTTGATTTTCCATTTCATTCATCAGATTTGGGAAATTTTCTGATATTATTTCATTGAATAGACCTGTCATTCCTTTGGTTTGTATCTCTGTGCCTTCCTCAATCCCAATAACTCTTAAGTTTGTTTTTTCATGATGTTCCATATTTCCTGGAGGTTCTGTTCATGATTCCTTCCCATCTTCTATGAGTTTGTTTTCAAGATTAAATATTTTGTCTTCATTATCTGAGGTCCTGTCTTCCAAGTGATCTATCCTGTTGGTTAAGCTTTCTATTGAGTTTTTAATTTGGTTTATTGTTTCCTTCATTGCAAGGATTTCTATTTGTTTTTTTTTCTGAATCTCTGTCTCTTTATTGAAATGATCTTTTACTTCCTACACTTGCTCTCTAGCATTGCCTGCATTTGCTCTCTTGACTTATTGTTCGCTTCTTGGATCATTTTAATTATATACATTCTGAACTGCTTCTCTGACAATGCATCTGCCATGTTTTCATTGGGTTCATTTGGTATAGTATCTGGGTTTGTTTGGGACATTTTCTTCCCATTTTTTCTCATGTCGCTAGGGTATCTTCCCCTCTAGTAGTGCGAATCCTATGTACTGCAACTTCCCCTTAAAGACTTATAGGTTCGTGCCTATTTTCAATACCTTCCCTTGAATTGAGAGATTAATATTAGCAGCAAACCATATAAGCAATATGCATCCTTAATCTAAATAGTCCCTATTCAGGTATTAACAGTGTTGTCTTAATAAACAGAGATGAGTTCAAATTATTATCTACAGCATAACCAATAAGTGTGCAATAAGGACTACAATTTCTAATGTTGGACAGAGAGGATGAGGAGGCGTATAGGACATAACATTAATGAGATAAGAAGTGCGTCTTTGGGTATACTATGTCCTAGGAATAGTGGAAGTGAAATTAAAAGAAATAGGTTGTTAGCATGAGAGAAAAGAGATTCTCTAAGGAAACAGATAAATAAGAGGAAGATAGAGTGATAAGAATATTAATAAAAGAAAAAGGTAGGAATATAGTGGTTATAAGGTTGTTTTTATATCCCCTTGTAACTTCTTAACATGGCACTGGGTAGTTTTCTCTTCTGGGCCTAATCCCCCCATAACTCTTCTCACTGGTGCAAACCAGGAGCCAATTAAAATTTTGACACCACACTGAAGCCCCTTAGTAACTGCGGTTAACCAATCAGTCACTGTCCCATCGCTCTCCCTGACTCTTCCACTCCTCCCTAACCCTATAAGTACAAGCATTTTTCTGAATAAATTTGGAACTTCTCTGACAGTGAGCCTTGTGTCTTGATGTCATTTTCTTTCATTTGGTGCCGTGATTAGGATGGGGGATACCCTCATCTATTGAGGACCCCCTCCACCAAGGCTTGCCATCCTCATCCACCTTTTCGAGTGGCTGCTACCCTGCAACCAACACCGGTCATTTTGTAGGTAAGTTCCCCTGAGGGAGGCTACCACCCTTGATCAGACTACAGCGGGGAGCTTAGCCGTGATCTTCAGGTAAGCCCCTGATGTCTGTCCAAGGGGGGAGACCGCACCCCACCTCGGTCTTTATGACTACAGTGGACTCTCTGGGGTCTCCCAATTAACCCCTCCTGTGGGGTCTTTAACCCTTCCTGTCAGGTGGAGTGGAAGAATAGGCTCTTCTCTCTCTCATTCTCTTTCTTTTCCTCTCTCTCTCTCTCTCCCTCCCCTCCTCTTCTGTATCTCCAGAACTGTCCAGAAAAAACCCTGGCTCTAGGTCTTCCGCAACCACCAGCACTTATGCCTGGCTGTTGGACCCTCAGGTGACAATCTGATCGTCCTCCTTGCCCTGACTCTTTTGAGTCAGCTAAGCAATACACGGCTTGGGGACTCCCAAGGGGGTAATTTGCTTGGCTCAGTCTCTGGTCCGAAAGTTTTCTTCTCATTTCTCTTTTATCTCTCAGTTATGGGGGCCTCTTCTTCCGTCCCCACCGACACACCATTAAAATGCCTGCTATCCAACCTAAGTAAATTGTCCCTCACTCCGCGGATATAACGCCCAAACTTCTCACTAAGTTTTGTGTGCAGAACTGGCCCCAGTATTCTTTGGATAACCACAGTGTTTGGCCTCCTGAGGGATCTTTAGATCCCAAAATTCTCCAAGATTTATTTAACTTCTGCAAGCACTCAAAACAGTGGAAGGAGATTCCCTACGTCAAAACTTTGCTCCACATGCACTCCCCATCAGGTTCTCCTAGCTTGTAAGCCCCTTCCCTCAACCCCTGAGTCAGATGTCTCCACCTTTGATCCGGCTAATGAACCACCCCCTTACCGCCCTCCTCCTACTGCTCCGACGCCCTCTCCATTTTCCTCTTCTGACTTCTCCTCGCCGCCACCTTCTCCCCGGTTGTCGTCCCCTCCCCCTCCCAATTCTTTCAGTCCTCCAGCTACTCGATTGCGTACCCATGCCCAAACAACCCAAGTTACTCAATCTCATACCATTGCACCCCTACGGGAAGTTGCTGGACCAGAGGGTGTCATCCGAGTTCATGTCCCCTTCTCCATGACCAATTTTGTCCAGCTAGAGAAGAGATTAGGCTCCTTTAAAACTGACCCTACCACCTATATCCGAGAGTTTCAGTGGGTCCTGCAGGCTTATAGCCTCACACATCATGACATTTCTATGCTCCTAGCCAACACTCTCCTTCCCGAGGAACATAGGTGGGTATGGGAATTAGCCCAAACCCATGCCAACGACACCCATCCTGTGGATCCCACCCATCCTCCCGGTCCTCATGCTGTTCCCGAGCAGGATCCAAATTGGGACTATAATACTGCAGCAGGGTTACAATTGAGGAATCAGTTCGCTGCATGCATAGTTGCTGGCTTAGAAAAGGCCACCGGCAAGGCAGTAAATTTTCAAAAAATCCAGGAAATTATACAAAAAAAGGATGAAACCCCTTCTGAATTTTTGGATCGCCTTACCAAGGCTCTTCAGCAATATACCAATCTAGATCCTGAAACACCCGATGGTAAGCATGTTCTTATGACGTATTTTCTGTCCCAAAGTTACCCGGACATAAAGGCTAAGTTAAAAAAAGCTTCAGCATGGGCCCGCAACCCCCCAGACCGAAATTCTGGCCATGGCCTTTAAGGTTTTTCATAAACGAGATGAGGAAGCCGAATGCTGCAAGTATCAGCGGCACGAAAAGGCGGAAAACAGTGTTTCAAATGCTCACCCAAACCCTGCAAGGGGCGTCTCCAGCACTGCGGCTGCAGCCTGCTCGTAACAAGACGCCACCTGGAGCCTGTTTTAAATGTGGCAAAGAGGGACACTGGGCCAAAACCTGCCCCGCTCCTCGGACCCCCAACACGCCTTGCCCCAAGTGTCAGCAGATGGGTCACTGGGGTTCGGACTGTCCCACCTCCCAGAGGGGAGTTGTGGCCAGGGATCCCAGGGATGACCTTGTGGGCTTTGCACTCAGTGACTGACGGGGCCTTAGGTCCGCCCCCCTCCGGCCATTATTATCGACAGGCAGGAACCCAGGGTGCAACTTCAGGTAGATGGGTGCAGCATAAATTTCTCCTAGATACCGGGGCTACCTTTTTGGTCTTGAGGGAGAGAGTTTTGGGGACCCACGCTGCCTTTATCTTCTCCTATTGTCGGGATAGGAGGAAAAAGTATATTTCCGCTGAAGACGCCTCCCCTTACTTGCTGTATGGCAAATTCCTTTTTTTCCCATTCCTTCCTTGTGATACCTCAATGCCCAACATCACTCTTTGGGAGAGATATTCTCTCACTTTTCAGGGCTACAGTTTCCCTTCAACCCTCTTTATCTCCTACGTCACAGTTTTTGCTGGCACTAGTAGCTGAGGACCTCACCCTCCCTTTCTGCTCCAAATGTGAGGCTCCTATACAAGGCCATCCCGAAAATCACTTTCCAAAACCCATGCACCTAGTGGACCCCACGGTATGGGATGTCCAAAATCCCTCCATTGTTGATTGTCCTCCTGTCCAAATTCACCTTAAGGATTCCACTCGTTATCCTAATCAGGCTCAGTACACATTATCCACTACTGCCCTAATTGGTCTCCAGCCTATTATACGGGATCTCTTAAAAAAGGGCTACCTCTGACCCTCTCACTCCCCATTTAACACTCCCATCCTGGCGGTAAAGAAACCTAATGGCTCTTACTGTCTGGTTCAGGATCTTCAACTCATAAATTCTTTGATTGTTCCCATCCACCCTCTGGTCCCTAACCCCATATACTCTCCTCTCCCAGATCCCGGCTCCTTCCACTCACTTTTCAGTCATTGACTTAAAGGATGCCTTTTTCTCTATTCCCCTTGCCCCTGGATCCCAGGATATTTTTGCATTTACCTGGACCAACCCCGTTACCAGGCACTCACAACAACTTACACGGACAGTACTTCCCCAGGGTTTTCGAGATAGCCCCCACCTTTTTGGGCAAACTTACAGGAATTCCACCCTAAGTGTCCCACTTTCACTCTTTTACAGTATGTGGATGATCTTCTTCTTTGTAGCCTATTGGAACAGAAATCCAAGCAGGACACTATAATGTTACTTATCTGGCTAAAAAGGGGTATCGGGCCTCCCCACAGAAGGCACAAATTTCCTGCTCCCAGGTCACTTACTTGGGCTTCCTCATCTCCCAAGGGAAAAAGGCTATCACCACCAATAGAAAATGCCTCATTGAAACTCTGCCTACCCCAAAGACAAAATCTGAAATCTTGTCTTTCCTGGGCTTGGTGGGATACTTCAGGGCATGGATTCCTAATTATTCCCTCTTGACTAGGCCCCTATATGACCTGGCAAAGGGACCCCAAGATGAGCCATTACCTTCCGCCATTGGCCAGCCTTTCAATATACTTAGAAGGGCTCTCCTCCATGCCCCTGCCCTTCACCTGCCTGATTAACACGACCTTTTCTCCTATACATTCATGAAAAGGGAGGCCAAAGTTTAGGAGTCCTTGGGCAGGATTATGGACCCACCTTTGCCCCAGTGACCTATCTTTCTAAACAACTAGATCCCACTGTTTAGAGGGTGGGCGCCCTGCCTACGCGACTTGGCGGCCAGTTATGATCTCCAAAAGGAAGCTCACAAGCTTACCTTTGGATCTCCCCTCACTATCCTTTTGCCACATCACCTAAAGGACCTTCTAACTTATAAAGGGCTACAATTCCTTCCTCCCTCCAGAGTCTCTCCCTACTCATCTCATTCCTTCAAAATCCCACCTTACCTTTCAAGTCTTGTCCTCCGTTGAATCCCGCTTCCTTGCTTCCCATTACTACTACTTCATCGGAGTTCCCTGCCCATAGCTGCACCGAAGCCCTAGAAAATTTTCTGCTCTGTCCCATAACAATCTCTGAAGGCCCTCTATCTTGCCCCGACTTCACCTGGTTCTCAGATGGTAGCTCTTTTGTACATGATGGAGCCAGGGTGGCGGGATATGCTGTTGTCTCTCTTTCCTCTATCATAGAGGCCAAACCTCTTCAACCAAACACTACTAACCAACAAGCCGAACTCACAGTGGCTACCAGAGCTTGTGAATTGGCTGCAGGAAAAGCCTTATCTCTCTACACTGATTCCAATATGTTTTTCATATTCTATTGTCCCATGCAGCCATATGGAAGGAGAGGGGACTCCTGACAACTAAGGGCACTTCCATTGCTAATTCAAAGCTCATTTCTCATCTATTGGAAACCTCAAAATTGCCATCTGTGCTTGGTGTCACCCACTGCAGAGCTCATCAAACTGACTCCTCCCCCATTACGATGGGCAATTCCAAAGCTGACCAGGCTGCGAGGTCAGCTGCCCTCCAAACTTCTGACTCTTCTTTTATGCTCACACTCACCCCCTCTGAGGATGAGCACGAGAAAGGTCACCAACACCTTTTCCATTTTATTCATTCCCTGTTTCACTCTAACCCCCAGAGCCTTGAAACCTTTCTTAGGACGTTCTTCACTCTTTCAGTGGAAGATAGGGCCCTCCTGCAGCACATCTCTTCAACATGTCACATCTGCCAGCGAACTAATCCCAACAACCCCCTGCGGCCAAAACCCTTCCCTTCTCACCAGGCCCGAGGGCACACCCCTGCAGCTGACTGGCAAATTGATTTCACGAATATGCCCAGGGTGAAGCACATGAAGTATCTGTTAGTGCTGGTAGACACCTTCTCTGGGTGGGTGGAGGCTTTTCCCACGTCCAACAAAAGGGCTTCTACGGTTGCTAATATCCTAATGACTCAAATCATTCCCCGATTCGGGATGCTCACCTCTATCCAATCCAACTATGGCCCTGAATTTATTTCGCAAGTCACCCAGGCCCTCACTCACACTCTATCTTTTCCATGGCACTTCCACTGCCCCTATCGCCCACAAGCTTCAGGGAAAGTTGAGAGAACAAACAGATTCCTTAAGGATATCCTCACAAAATTAACTATGGAATTAAGTCTGGATTGGGTTAAGTTGTTCCCTTTAGCCCCTTTACACTTGCGAGCTTTACCAAAGAAGCCCTCACTTCTTTCACCATTCGAGGTTATGTATGGTTGCCCTCTCATTCTCCCTGGACTTTCACCCAAACCATGGCCTATTTCTGACAAATATGCCTTACCTCTTCTTTTTCATCTCCGAGCTGAATTGTGGAAACACCACGAATGGCTTCTTCCGGACCCCAATCTCTCTCAGAGTTCTATTCCCCTGTCACCCTGGCAATCTGTCTATTACTGCCCCCCCCGGGGGAAAGAGACCCCCTATAGCCCAAATGGGAAGGACCTGCACAAGTTATCCTATGCACCCCCACAGCTGCTAAATTGGCGCTCTCTCATAACCAACTTACTCCATGGATTCATGTTTCTGGCTCAAGCCAGCTTCAAGTGCATCAGACCCGAAAGGAATTCATTCTGAAACTCCTGTGGCACCCCTGCGCAGACCTGTGGTGCCCTCTTGCGGATTAGATACGAAATACTCCTGTTCTCCCTCTCCTCATAATCCCCTGAAGCTCCGATTCTCTCCTATTCCCTTTCCTGAGGATGTTCCTTAATAAGCTACAGTTACTCTTCTTTATTGTCACTTTAGTGATTATTCAGGACCGCTCTGTTACATGTCCCCCCTTTATTCCCTTAGGGACCCATGCAAAAACTTATCTTTTGAAGGTTCCTCCTTCTCAGAGATGTGATGCTTTGAAGAAACATTGTCCTGTTCTCATGGTGAATGGGCAGCTGTTATGCATACTTCCTGCAGTTGTCCCTTAGAGGTGGGAGACCCCACATGCTGGGTGCGGTCAGCTCCCCTCCCACCTAATTCTGAGGGACCTCCACCCTGTCCTGCCCGGTGTAATAGTTTGTTCACCTTCATGCCGGCATACTGCTATAGAGATGCCCTGCAATGCAAATATACCAATGGGAAACTTGTGTGGACTGCTCTTTCTGTGGGTTCCAAACCAGGTATTGGATACCTTTGCCCTCTTTAGCAGGGCCAAGACATGTGCTGGTCTCTCCTTCCTCCTCCGGGACAAAGTGATGGAGGTGGGGTTCAAGATTGGGCACAGGACTGACACATAGAGAAGACTATCCGAAAGCCGGCAGAATCTAGTCCCAAACTTCCTGTTTATCACCCGTTAGCCCTCCCTGAGGTTCGGGGAAAGCTTAACCTTGACTCGGGAACTCAGACAATCTTGCAGGCTACACTCCAGCTCTTAAACCTTACCAATCCATCCCTTGCCAATAACTGTTGGCTCTGTCTTTGCAATGGTCCCCTACGAGTTACAGGTCTATCATTAA
>JAJEJO010045050.1:1818-16249 GCA_020662805.1 Glaucomys volans
CTGGAATTTTTCAGCTCCTCTAAATATAGAATCATATCATCTGCAAATAGTGATAGTTTATGTTCTTCCTTTCCTATTCACATTCCTTTTATTTCTTTAGTCTGTCTAATTACTCTGGCTAGAATTTCAAGGACGATGTTTAATAGAAGTGGTGAAAGAGGGCATCCCTGCCTTGTTGCAGTTTTTAGAGGGAATGCTTTCAGTTTTTCTCAATTTACAATGATGTTGGCTTTGGGCTTAGCATATATAGCCTTTACAATGTTAAGGAATGTTCCCACTATCCCTATTTTTTCCAGTGTTTTGAGCATAAAGGGGTGCTGTATTTTATCAAATGTTTTTTCTGCATCTATTAAAATAATCATGTGAGTCTTAACTTTAACCTTGTTGATGTGGTGAATTATATTTATAGATTTCTGGATGTTAAACCAACCTTGCATCCCTGGGACAAAACCCATTTGATCATGGTGCACTATCTGTTTAATATGTTTTCATATGCGATTTGCTAAAATTTTATTAAAATTTTTGCGTCTATGTTCATTAGGAATATCGGTCTGAAATTTTCTTTCCTCGATGTGTCTTTGTCTGGTTTTGGTATCAGGGTGATATTAGCTTCGTAGAATGAGATTGGAAGGGTTCCCTCTTTTTCTATTTCATGTAATACTTTGAGGAGTATTGGAATGAGTTCTTCTTTGAAGGTCTTGTAGAACTCAGCTGAGAATCCATCTGGCCTGGACTTTTCTTGGTCGGTAGGCTCTTGATGACTTCTTCTATTTCATTGCATGAAATTGGTCTATTTACATTGTGTATGTCCTTCAGATTCAGTTTGGGTGGATCATATGTCTCTAGAAACCTGTCAATGATTTTTGAGATTTTCTATTTTGTTCAGGTATAGATTTTCAAAATAGCTTTTAATTATGTTTTGTATTTCAATAGTGTCCATTGTGAATATTCCCTTTCCATCTTGAATTTTACTAATTTGAGTTTTTTCTCTTCTTCTCTTTGTTAGTGTGGATAAGGATTTATCAATTTTGTTAATTTTTTCAAAGAACCAACTTTTTGTTTTTTCTATTTTTTGAATAGTTTCTTTTGTTTCAATTTCACTGAGTTCAGCTCTAATTTTAATTATTTCCTGTCTTCTACTACTTTTGGTGTTAATACGTTCTTATTTTCTAGGGCTTTGAGCTGTAATGTGAGGTCATTCATTTGTTGACTTTTCATTCTTTTATTGAATGCGCTCCATGCAATGAATTTTCCTCCTGGTACTGCTTTCATAGTGTCCCAGAGATTTTGATATGTTATACTGTTGTTCTCGTTTATCTCTATGAAATTTTTTAATTCCCCCCTGATATCTTCTGCTATCTATGCATCATTCAATAGTGTATTATTTAGCCTCCAGGCGTTGGTGTACTTTCTGTTTTTTATTTTATTATTAATTTCTAATTTCATTCCATTATGATCTGATAGAATGCAAGGTATTATCTCTATCTTTTTGTATTTGCTAAGAGTAGCTTTGTGGCATAACATATGGTCTATTTTAAAGAAGGATCCATGTGCTGCTGAGAAGAAAGTGTATTCACTTGTTGGTGGATGGAATATTCTATATATGTCTGTTAAGTCTAAATTATTGATTATGTTATTGAGATCTATGGTTTCTTTCTTTAATTTTTGTTTGGAAGATCTGTCCAATGGTGAGAGAGGTGTATTAAAATCACATAGTATTATTGTGTTTTAGTCTTTTTGGTTTCTGGAATTGAGAAGAAATTGTTTAAAATACATGTATGTGCTATTGTATGGGCATAAATATTTATAATCATTATGTCTTGCTGATTTATGTTTCCCTTAAGCAGTATGAAGTGACCTTCTTTATCCCTTCTGACTAACTTTGGCTTGAAGTCTGCTTCATCTGAAATGAGGATGGAAACTCCCACTTTTTTACTGAGTCCATGGGCGTGTATGTTTTTTCCCATCCTTTCACCTTTAGTCTGTGGGTATCTTTTTCTATGAGATGAGTCTCTTGAAGGCAACATACTGTTGGGTCTTTCTTTTTAATCCAATCTGCCAGTCTATGCCTTTTGATTGATGAGTTTAGGCCATTTACATTTAGAGTTATTAGTGAGATATGACTTGTATTCCCAGTCATTTTGGCTTATTGTTGACTTTTAACTTGACTTGGTTTCTCTTTAACTGGCTATTCCTTTAGGGAAATTCCTCCCTTTGCTGACTTACATTGTTGTTTTTCATTTCTTCTTCTTGGAATATTTTGCTGAGAATGTTCCAAAGTGCAGGCTTTCTATTTGTGGATTCTTTTAGCTTTTTTTTTTTATAATGGAAAGATTTTATTTTGTCATCAAATCTGAAGGTAAGATTTGCTGGGTATAAGATTCTTGATTGATATCCATTTTCTTTCAGAGCTTGAAATATGTTGTTCCAGGCCCTTCTTGCTTTTAGGGTCTGGGCTGAGAAATCTGCTGATATTTGTATTGGTTTCCTCCTGTATATAATCTGGTGTTTTTCTCTTGCAGCCTTTAAAATTCTATCTTTATTTTGTATATTAGGTATTTTCATTATAATGTGCCTTGTTGTGGATCTGCTGCAATTTTGTACTTTTGGTGTCCTGTACACTTCTTGTATTGATTTTCCATCTCATGGGTCAGATTTGGGAAATTTTCTGATATTATGTCATTGATTAGATTATTCATTCCTTTTGTTTGTACTTCTGTGCCTTCCTCAATCCCAATAATTCTTAAATTTGGTCTTTTCATGATGTCCCATAATTCTTGGAGGTTCCATTCATGATTCCTTACCATCTCCTCTGTTTGGTCAACTTTGTTTTCAAGATTAAATATTTTATCTTCATTGTCTGAAGTTCTGTCTTCCAAGTGATCTAGCCTGTTGGTTAAGCTTTCTATTGAGTATTTTATTTGGTTTATTGTTTTTTCATTTCAAGGATTTCCATTTGGTTTTCTTCAGAATCTCTATCTCTTTATTGAAATGATTTTTTGCTTCCTGCAATTGCTCTTTTAGCTGTTTATTGGTGCAATCATTCATAGCCTGCATTTGCTCACTTATCTCATCAGTTGCTACTCAGATCATTTTAATTATGTACATTCTGAACTCCCTTTCTAACATTCCTTCTACTATGTTGTCATTGGGTTCTATTGATACAGCATCTAGGTTTGTTTGGGCCACTTTCTTCCCTTGTTTTCTCATGTTGCTCATGAATCTTCCCCTCTAGCAGTGCAAATCAGAGGTATTGCAGTTTCCCCTTAAAGACGTATAGTGTCCCTGCAGATTTCCAATACCTCACCTTGAAGAGATTAATATTAGCAGTATGCCATATAAACAACATGCATCCTTAATCCATATAGACCCTATTTAGATATTAACTGTGTTCTCATAATACACAGGGATGAGTTCAAATTATTATCTACATTATAATCAATAGGTTTGCAATAAGGAGCACAATTTCAAATGGTGGAAAAAGAGAATGAGAAGGGGTGTAGAATATAATGTAAATGAAAGGAAGTGAGTTTATAGAGGTACTATGTTGTAGGAATAGTGAAAGCAGAATTAAAAGAAATAAGTTGTTAGAATGAGGCAAAACAGAAAGAGTCTTCAAGGAAACAGATATATAATAAGAGATTAGAGTGATAAGAATATAAATAAAAGAAATAAAAGAAAAAAGTAGGAATATAGTAGGTATAATAGGAATAATCATAATAATACTTCTATTTAAATATGTTCTACAATAAAATTATACTGTACTGTTCAAACTTCCTATTTTTCAGTAGTGTGATGTCTGAGAGGTGTTTGATAATGTGGTGTCCCAAGAAGGGAGCTGTCCCACTGCCTCCAGGTCAGGAAAAACCAATGCTTGTGGGCAAAGGCAACCTGGTGTTGATAGATGGTCAGTCACCATGTCAGTGCAGGCCTGAGCACTAGACCAGGGATGGGGTGCAGGCCTGTGCTTGGTGCTGGAGATTGTGGGCCTGATGACTCAGCAGGCCTGTGTTCACAGCTGGGGCTTCCCACAGCAGTCCTGTGCTCAGACCTGGGGGATCCAATCCACTCAGGCTCTTGTTTCTAAGTCAATTCATGGCATGAATTATGTTTATTGATTTCCCTATATTTAACTAACATTGCATCCCTTGGATGAATGCCACTTGACCATGGTGCACTATCATTTTAATATATTTTTATGTGATTTGCCAGAATTTTATTGAAATTTTATTGAGAATTTTTGCATCTATGTTCATCAGGGATATTGCTCTAAAGTTTTCTTTCCTTCGTGTGTCTTTGGTTTTGGTATCAGAGTGATACTAGCTCCATAGAATGAGTTTGGAAGGGTTCCCTCCTTTTCTATTTCATGGAAAATTTTAAGAAGTATTAGTGTCAATTCTTCCTTGAAGGTTTGTAGACCTCACCTGAGAATCCATCTGGTCCTGGGCTTTTCTTTCTTGGTAGGCTTTTGATGGTTATTTCTATTTCACTGCTTGAAATTGATCTGTTTAAATTGTATAAGTCCTCCTGATTCAGTTTGGGTAGGTTATATATCTCTCAAAATTTATCAGTTCCTTCCAGATTTTCTATTTAATTGGAGTATAGATTTTCAAAATAGTTTCTGATTATCTTCTGTGTATCACTAATGTCTGCTGTGGTATTTTCTTTGTTATCACCAATTTTAGTAATTTGACTTTTCTCTCTCTTTCTCTTTGTTAGCTCAGCTAAGGTTTTATCAATTTCATTTATTTCTTCAAAGGACCAACTTTTGTTTTTCAATTTTTTAATTGTTTCCTTTGTTTCCACTTCATTGATTTCAGCTCTGATTGTAATTATTTCCTGTCTTCTAATATTTTTGGTATTGATTTGTTCTTCTTTGTCTAGGGCTTTGAGATGTAATGTTAACTCATTTATTCACTAACTTTCTATTCTTTCAATGAATGAGCTCGATGCAATGAATTTTCCTCTCAGCAATGCCTTCATAGTGTCCCAGAGATTTTGATATGTTGTATTGCTAATCTGATTTACCTCTAAGTATTTTTTATCCCTGAATTCTTCTACTATCCATTCATCATTCAATCACATATTCTTTAATCTCCAGGTGTTGAAGAAGTTTGTTTTTTATTGTATCATTGATTTCATTCCATCATCATCTGATAGAATGCAGTACATTATCCCTATTTTTTCATTTGCTAAGAGTTGCTTTATGGCATAAGATATAGTCTGTATCACAGAAGGATCTATGTGATGCTAAGAAAACATGTTTGCTGATTGATGGATGCAATATTCTATAAATGTCTGTGGAGTCTAAATTATTCATTGTATTATTTATTTCTATAGTTTTTTTGGAGGAACTATCCAGTAGTGAGAGAGTTGTGTTAATGCCCCCTAGTATTACTGTGTTGTGGTCTATTTGATTCTTGAAATAAGGGTTTCTTTGGTGTACATGGATGCTCCTTTTTTGAGGCATAAATATTTACAATTGCTATGTCATGTTGTTGTATAATTCCTTAAGCAGTATGAAACTCAAAGTGGATCAAGGACTTAGGCTCTAGAATAGAGACACCTGCACCTAATAAAAGAAAAATCAACTTAAATCACCATGTCAGCTTAGGAACTGATTTCCTTAACAAGACCCCTAATGCACAAGAAGTAAAATCAGGAATCAATAAATGGGGGCTTGGGTTGTGGCTCAGTGGCAGAGTGCTTGCCTGGCAAGTGTGAATCACTGGGTCTGAGCCTCAGCAATACCTTAAAAACATATCTAAAATAAAGTTATTTTAAGCCAGGCCAGGAATCACAAGCCTAAAAAGAATCAATAAATTGAATGGAATCAAGTTAAAAAGATTGTTCACAGAAAGTGAAACAATCAGTAACATGAAGAGAGAGCCTACAGAATAGGGGGAAATCTTTACCACATGCAGCTCAGATACAGCATTAATCTCCAGGATACATAAAGATCTCAAAAAAAATGTAACACATGGGGCTGTGGATATAGCTCAGTTGGTAGAGTGCTTGCCTTGCAAGCACAAGGCCCTGGGTTCAATCCGAAACACCGCAAAAGAAAAGAAAGAAAAAAAAAATGTAACACCAGAAAACCAAATAATCCAATCAATAAATTGGCTAAAGAACTGAATAGACACTTCAAAGTAGAAGAAATACAATTGATCAACAAATATATGAAAAAAATGTTCAACATTACTAGCAATTAGAGAAATGCAAATCGAAGCTACACTGAGATTTCATTTCACTCCAGTCAGAATGGCACTTATCAAGAATACAAGCAGCAATAATTGTTGGACAGGATGTGGGGGAAAGTTACACTCATATTTTGCTGGGGGGACTCCAAATTGGTGCAACCACTCTGGAAAGCAGCATGGAGATTCCTCAGAAAACTTGGAATAGAACCACCATTTGATCCAGTTTCCCCACTCCTTGCTCTATACCCAAAGGACTTAAAATCAGCATACTACAGTGCTACAGCCACATAAATGTTAATAGGAGCTCAATTCACAATAATTAAACTGTGGAATCAAACTAGGTGCCCATCAACAGATAAATGGATAAAAAAATGTGGTATTTATACACAATAAAATAATATTCATCCCTAAAGAAGAATGAAATTATGGCATTTGCAGGTAAATGGACATAGCTGGAGAATATCATGCTAAGCAAAATAAGTCAATCCCAAAGATCCAGAGGCCAAATGTTTTCTCTGATCCATGGATGCTAATTCACAAGAAGGGAGGAGGGCTAGGGAAGAATAAAGATACTTCAGATTAGACAGAGAGGAGTGAAGGGAAGGGAGTCAGTGTGGGGGTGGGAAGAACAATGGAATGTATGGAACATTATTATCCTACATGCATACATGGATTCATGACTGGTATAATTCTACATCAGGTACAACCAGAAGAATGAGAAGATATATTACATTTACACATGATATGTCAAAATGCATTCGACTGTCATGTATAACTAATTAGAACAAAGTTTTAAAAAAGAGAATAAAGCTATTTTAAAAAATTTCTTAAAGCAAACAAAGTCTTCTGCCTGAGATTCAATTTTCAAATAGGAATAAAATTAAATGAGAAATGCAAAATTATATCAAACTCAACTTGATAAAAACCAAGAAGCCCAGAAGTACCTGGGGTAATCTACCCACAGGAATTCTTGGTTTGTGCAGCCACCTCAGAATTCACAGACTTCTCTTTGTTTTTTATAACTTACAAACTGAACAAACAAGCATCCAGGAATATTAAGAAATACCAATTTATCCTAAACAATGGCATGCAAAACTGAATCTAGTCTGATTACAATTATGACCTAACCAGTCCCATTCATTCACCAAATCAGGATGTATTTTCTTGCCATTATCAATAGGCACAGACTTCTGTCTATGATATGGGAAGAATAAGAACATTTAATGACCAGTTATAACTGGTCATTGTGTACATGTCTGGAATTTAATTTACTCCATTTCAGCACCCTGTTTTCTCCCTTTCCCTCTCCTGTTATCCTTCCTCTGCTCTACTGTTCTACCTTACACTCATTTATATATTTTAATGATGCATAATAAATATACATTAAGGTGGAATTCACTGAGGTTTATTTATACATACCCAGGGCATATTTTTGTCAAAATTATTCTGCATTTCCTCACTTTTCCTGTCCCTCCTCCCTCCCCCTCAATCTCTTCTGCTAATCTTCCCTCTGTCTTTATGATATCTGATACATGCACATCCCTTCTTTCCCCTTACTTCTTACTTTCTTTCCCTCTAGCTTCTTCATTTGATAGAGAACATTTAATCCTTGATTTTCTGTGTCTGGCTTATTTCACTTGGCATGATGCTCTTTATTTCCATCCCTTTACTAGCAAATGACATAACCTCATCCTTTATGACTGAGTAAAACTTCATTGAATGTATGCACCACATTTTCTTGAGCCACTTATCCATTGACAGGTGCTGGGTTGTTTCCATATCTTGGCTACTGTTAGTTGTTCTGCCATAACCATTGAAGAGGATGTATCAATATAGAATGCTGATTTTAGTTCTTTCAGATAAATACTGAGGAGTGGGATAGCTGGGTCACATGGTTATTCCATTCTGAGTTTTTTTTAAAGAATTTCCATACTGCATTCCAGAGTGGTTATACTAATTTGCAGTCCCATCAACAATGTGTGAGTATACCTGTTATGGTATAGACATGTGTCCCATGAAAGATTATATGTGAGACAATGGAAGAATGGTCAGAGGTGAAATGAGTAGATTATGAGAGTAGTAATCTATTCAGTGGATTAAGTCACTGATACAGATTAACTGGTTGGTAATTATAAGCAGGTAGGGTGGGGTGGTAGGATGAAGGTCATGGGAACATGCCTTTAGGATTTATATTTTGTCCCTGATGAATGAAGCCTCTTCTCTACTTTCTGCTGCCACCTCCTGAGCTTTTTTCCTCCTCAACAATGTTCTGCCTCACCTCAGGCCCAGAGTAATAGTGTCCACTGACCATGGCTGAACCATGAGCCCTGAATAAACTTTCATTTCTTTACATTGTTTCTGTCAGGGTTTTTTTTTATCACAGCAATGCAAAAGCTGATGAAAACAGAACCTTTCCCCCAACATCCTCACCAGAATTTATTATTACTTGTGTTCTTGATAATGCCATTATGACTGGATTGAGATGAAATTTCAGGGCAGTTTTGATTTTAATTTCCCTGACTGCTAGGGATGTTGAACATTTTTCATATATTTGTTTGCCTTTTCTACTTCTTTTGAAAAATGGTGATTCAGTTCATTTGCCCATTTATTAATTTTTGTTGTAGGTGTTAAGTTTTCTCAGTTCTTTAATTATTCTGGATAGTAATCCTCTCTCAGAAGAGTTGCAAGCAAAGATTTTCTCCCATTCTGTCAGTTCTCTCTTCATATTCTTGTTTCCTTTGCTGTGCTGATGATTTTAAATTTTATGCAAACCCATTGATTAACTTTAAGCTTTATTTCTTGAATTTTGTGGTCCTAATGAGAAAGCTGTTGCCTGCACCTATATGTTGGAGTGTTGATCTTATGTTTCTTTGGAAGTTGGATAGTTTCTGGCCTAATTCCTAGGTCTTTGATCCATTTTGAGTTCAGTTTTATGCAGAGTAAATGATAAGGATCTAGTTTCATTTCATCTAGTTTCTACATGAGGATAACCAGTTTTCCCTGGAACACTTGCTAAAAAGTTGTCTTTTCTCCAAGGTATGCTTTCAGAACATTTGTCAAGGATCAGATGCTTGTATTCATGTGGATTTGTCTCTGTGTCTTCTATTCTATACCTTTGACCTTCTATTCTTTACCAAAGGCCTATACCTTTGGTGTCTGTTTTTATGCCAGCACCATGCAGTTATTGTTAGCATACCTATGTAGTATAATTTGAAGTCAGGTATTGTGATGCCTCCTGCATTGCTTTTGGACTAGAATTGCTTTGGCTATTCTGGATCTTTTATTAATCCAAATTAATTTTAGGATTATTCTTTTTCTAGTTTAGTAAAGAATGTCATTGGTATCTTGATGGGGATTACATTTAGTCTGTATATCACTTATGTGAGTATGGCCATTTTAATAATATTAATTCTGCCTATACATGAACTTGGAAGGTTTTTCCAACTTCTTACGTCTTCTTCAATGTTCTATAGTTTTCAATGTAGAGGTATTTCACCCAATTGTTTAGATTTATTCCTAGGTATATTTTGAGACTATTGTGAATAGGATTGTTTTCCTGATTTTGTCTAAGAAAATTCATTGTTGGTATATAGGAACCTTATTATTTTTATATGTTGACTTTGTAAGCTGCTACTTTTCAGAATATGGCCAAACACAATTTGACTAAAAAAAAGTTCAAACTGCTTTTGTCACTTTCTTGAAAGCATTGCTCACATCCTGCTATGTTCTCCATAAGCATCATTTTCAATGACTACATATATGTAGCCACATGGTTGGCCTTGCGCCTTCTCACAGGAGTCACTCTGGGTAGTGAATCTTGCATTTGCACCAATATGTGGAGCAGGTGATGTGTCATGCCTTCCTGCTACCTGGAAATATTGGTTGAAACATAATAGACAAGAAATGTTCCCTAAGAAGTTGGGGCATGCTGTAGGATATTATGGTCAACAGAAAAGTTTCTGGATCTAGATGGCCTGGATTATAATCCTGGCTGAATTTCTCATCAGCTGGTTTATCCTGGGCAATCAGCTAACCCTTTTCTTCCTTAGGTTTCCCATCTATGCAAACAACAACAAAAACAAAAACAACAATAAACCTATGAGAAGGGAATTTTTTACTGTTTTTAAGGTTTTGAAAGAAACCAGGAAAAGATCTGAGCATTGCTGTGAACCTGGAGTGTCCACTACTCAAAAGAAAACCTAGAGATGGAGGAAAAGTTGAGTGGAAATGTGGTGTAAATAGTTGCATGGCCCCTTTCCCTTGGTTTATAATCAGGCTCAGAAATCAGAGGAGTGAGGAGAAAAATCTGGTGGAGATTTCAAGATGGCAGAATAGGGCAGTTTGCTTTCCTAGCTACTCAAGGCATGAAACCAAGAAAGCAGACAGGCAGCTTCTCTGCAAGCTGAGTGAACAAGAAAAAGGAGGGTACTTTACTGGAATTTAATATTGGACACTCAAAGCAGATGAGGGACTCAGGAGGTTGTATATGATAAAATGAGCAAGAAGACCCCAGTGACACAGTTGCTGCAGCAGTCAGAGGCAATAACCAGAGCAGTCCCTCTGTAAGTACAGTGTAGGAATAAGGAAATAAAAGGAAACAACATTTTAGGAGGACTGTGGCATGTTTGGGTACAGAGAACTTAGAGATAAAAGACATTGCATGACTGAACTGAAAGGTATGCTGCACAATAGCCTCATATGGGAAAGAAACTGCATCTCTACCTACGCTGTGTAGACAACAGAGGAGGGAACCATTTTGCAGCTACATCATGGAAAACAGTAACTGAGGGAGCTGAGTACTGGCAAAACTAAGCCTGGCCTAAAATACAGGCCTGACGAACCCACGCTGCATGACATAGAGTGTGCCTAAGTGACCAGGAGAATATCAAACATGGAGAGAGGTTTACACAAGGGACCACTGATTGCAGAAACCCACCTGGCTCTCCCCAATCAGTCTGGCTGCTTGCAGGACTGGCTGGGAGAGAGGTATTTGCTCTGGAATTCAAATGAGTAGGGGTGGGAGTGACTGAGTTTGGAGACTGAACCTAAAACCAGAAAACTTTGGGTCTACAGGTGATGTAGTTGACTAAGAATTGGTTCCTCCACCAAATGAGTGGGACCCAGAAGGAGATCCCAGAGTACAGTCTCCCAGTGGGAACAGGCAGTTGCTGAGCCTTGGGGGGTGCACTGATTTAAAATCTCCACACCAACTGGCATCCAGCAAAGAGCCTGGAGCCTACAGAGGCATAAATTTCACCCAGGTGTTCTGTCTATGCAACTACTTCTCTCACCCTAGCAACTTCACCCTGAGGGTGGAGCAAACATCATACTCCAGAAACCCCATCTAATCACTGAGAAGGGAAGCTGAGAATCTTTTGAACTACAACCAAAACAATTATGTAAATTTTCATTTAGATCTTTTTTCTTTTTTCCTTCTTCTTAATAGTAAGCATAATGGTTGATGGACATTTTTACAAATTCATATTTTGGGTCTTTTCTTCTTTTATCATTTCTAATATTTTTGAAACCAGTTAATTTTTATGGATCAGTTTTTTGAGGACTACGAATTTTTATTTGTGTATTTGTTTTGTTTTGTATTCTTCTAATTTTTATTTATAATTTTAAAATTTTTTACTTTATATAATTTTTCTGTACTTATCTGTTTCCCTTGAATCTTTCTCTCTTTTCCTCTGCTAACAGACAATCTCTATGGTTCTCTCTTTCACTCTTGCTTTAATTTTTTACTTTTATTTTCTCTCCTCCTCCCTCATAATCATCACATCCTACTCACTTCTGTTCTCTCCCTGTTCACCATTCAAAATTGTAAACCATTTTGCAAACTTATTGTTTTGATTGTAGGCAGTAACTGATCATATCATTTCTGTTTACTCTGACAACATTTTAGATGTTAGAGCAGGAATAATTTTGTTTAATGCTGTATATTGTTTGCATTGGTTGCTGTTGTTAATTGCCTCCCCCTAAATGGTAAGGTACTGGAAACATTCAGGGACACTATAAATCTACAGGGTAGAAACGCTACTGCCTCATGTCCATACTGGTAGATGGGTAGACACACAACCATGAAAAAGCAAGGGAAAAAATTGCCCCAAACAAACCAAGACACTTCAACAACAGAATCCATCACTACTACACTGGAAGAAATGTCAGAAAAGGAGTTCAGACTGAACAAACCTAATCAGTCATGTAAAGAATGATGTAAGGAGTGATATCAGAGAGAGAATACAGGAAATGAAAGATCACTTTAATAAAGAGATAGAGATCCTGAAAAATATCAAGCAGAAATCCTCAAAAAGAAGGAATCAATAAACAAAATTTAATGGTCAAGGTAAAGCATCACCAACAGACTAGACCACTTCGAAGAAAGAGTTTCAGGCAGTAAAAAGACAAGATACATAATCTGGAAAATAAAGTTGTTCTTGGGGAAAAGATGTTAAGAGACCATTAACAGTACTTCCAAGAAATATGGAATAACCAGAAAAGAACAAATTTAAGATTTACTGGGATAGACAAAGGGTCAGTGATACAAACCAAGGGAATGCATAATTTTTCAATAAAATAATATCAGAAAATTTCACAAACCTAAAGAACTAAGTGAAAAATCATGCTTATAGCACTCCAAATATACAAAATTACAACAGACCCACACCACATCACATTGTTAGGAAAAGGCCAAACATACAGAATAAGGAGAGAATTGTAAAGACTGCCAAAGAAAAACAACAAATCATTTTTAAAGGGAAACCAATCCAAATCTCAGCTGATTTTCCAACTCAAAACTCAAAGCTGGGAGGTCTTAGAATAATATATACCAAGGTCTGAAAGAAAATTGATGCCAGCCTAGAATACTACACCCAGCAAAATTGAACTTCAGAATTTATGATGAAATAAAAACTTTCCATGATAAACAAATGTGAAAGGAATTTATAACTAGAAAGTGTGTACTACAAAACATACTCAATAAAATATTCCATGAAGAAGAAATAAAAAATAAAATTGAAAACCAGCAAAGGAAGGAAACACACTAGAAGAATAGTCAATCGAAGGAGAAATTGATTCAAATTAAAAACCAAAAATAATTCAAAGTGACAGGAAATAAAAATCATTTCTCAATAATAATGTCAAATATAAATGGCCTAAACTCATCAATAAAAGACAAAGACTGGTAGATTGAATTAAAAAACAAGAATCAACAAAATGCCATGTCCAAAAGACTCACAGGCAAATACATTCATAGATTGAAAGTAAAAGGATGGGAAAAAAGCTTATCACTCACATGGGTAGTGTAAACAAGCAAGGGATTCTTTATTCATATCAGATAAAGTGGACTTCAAGACAAAGTTATTCAGAAGGAAAAAGGAAGGACATTTCATACTGCTTAAAGGACTAGATATCAACAAGACATAACAATCCTAAATATATATGCCCCAAACAATAAAGGATTTACATGCATCAAACAAGGCTGTCACAAACTCAAGAATCAAATGGACCACAACCCAATAATACTGGGTGACTTTAACACACCTTCCTCATCACTAGATAGATACTCAAAAAAAAAAACTAATAAAGAAGCTATAGGACTAAAAAACACAATTAACAATTTGGATTTAACAGATGTATGTAGAATATTTCATGCATTAGTGAGTGAATACACTTTTTTCTTGGAAGCACATGGATTCTTCTCTAAAACAGACCATATGTTAAGAAACAATACAACTCTTAGCAAATAAAAAAAGAGATAATGTGCTGCATTCTATCTGATCATAATGGAATGAAATTAGAACTCAATGATAAAATAAAAACTGGAAACTACTCTAACATCTGGAGATTAAATAATATGTTATTGAATGATGAATGGATAGTAGAAGAAATTAGGGATGAAGTAAAAACTACTTAGAAGTACATGGGAGTAGCAATACAACATGTCAAAATCTCTAGAACACTATAAAAGCATTGCTTAGAGGGAAGTTCATGGCATTGATCTCATTCATTAAAGGAATAGAAATTCAATGAATAAATAACATAACATTACATCTCAAAGCCCTAAACAAAGAAGAACAAATCAAAACCAAAAGCAGTAGAAGACAGGAAATAATTAAAACCAGAACTGAAATCAATGAAATTGAAACAGAAGAAACAATCTAAAAATCAACAAAACAAAACTTGGTTCTTTGAAAAAATAAATTAAATTGATAAACCCTTAGCTGAGCTAA
>JAJEJO010045056.1:0-11356 GCA_020662805.1 Glaucomys volans
GACTCAGGCATCCGAAGATGGTCTCTCTCCCAAGAGATATTTTTTAAATGGGCACTGGCATTTGGGGCATATTTATTTGCTATTGTAATTTCTTGTTATTGGATTGTTAACTTTACCAGGATGTAGTGTGCTTCTTTGTCTCTTCTGATAAATTTTTGCCCGAAATCTGCTTTGTCAGTTATGAGAATAGCTCTTCCCTCTTGTTTTTAGACTTCATTTTTGTGGAATGTTTTTCCCATCCTTTTACCTCCAGCCTGTGACTGTGCCTATGAGAAGTGTCTCTTGCAAACAGGATTTTGTCTTTTGATCCATTCTCCCAACCTATGTCTTAATTGGGGAGTTGATACCATTTACGTTGTGTTAGTGTGAATATGGGTTTGTAGATTCCTGCCCTCTTCATTTGTTTGCTATATTCTGTCTTGATTATTTATTTAATTGTCTTGATTTTTATTTAATTGTTTGCTCTTCTAGTAAGCTTCATCTGCTTGGCACTTTGAGAGTTTGTTTTAGCATTCCTCTGTGTGCAGCATATCTTTAAGTATTCTTTGTAGTTCCGAAAGACAGCATTGCTGGATATAGCAAATTTTCTGGCAATTGTTTTCTTTCACAGGTTGGAATATCTCATTCCAGACTTTCTTTGATATTAGGGTGTGTGTGGAGAGGACAAAAGCGCATGGTCTTGATTGCCTCAAAATATGACCTGATGTTTTTTTCTTAGGTCTATAAATATTCTTCCTTTATTTTCTGTGTTGAATATGGTGTGTCTTGGAGAGTTTCTCTTCTGCTCTTGTCTATTGGGTTCCTGTATAATTTCCTGTATGAAGATGTTTATCTCATTTCTTCTGGGTAATTTTTCTATCACTCTCTCTTTGTGTGAAGAATATCATTGATATATTGGTGGGGGTTGCACTTAATCTGTAAAATGATTTTTGTCCTATGGGAAATTTAGTAATATTGATTATACCAACCCAAGAACAAGGCAGGTCTTTCCGTCTTCTAAGTTCTTTCATTTTATTCATTGTTCTCCAGTGTTCATTGTAGAGATGTCTTTCATCTCCTTGATTATATTTATTCCTAAGCATTTTAGTTTGTTATGTTATTGTGAATGGGATAGTTTTCCTAATTTCCTTTTCAGCAGATTCATTGTTTACATATAGGAAAGTGATTGATTTATATATGTTGTTTTTTGAATCCTGCTATATTTCTGGATTTGTTATCACCTCTAGAAAGTCCTTGGTGTTTTGTGTGTGTGTGTGAGTGTGTGTGTGTGTGTTTTGCAAATATAGACTTATATCATCAACAAATAGGTCATTTCACTTCCTTTTTCCCCATTTGTATTCCTTTAATTTCACTCTCTCGCTGGATTGCTCTAGCTAAGGATTCAAAGACTATTTTGAATACATGTCTGAGAGTAGACAATTTTGACTTGTCTTTTTAGAGTAATTATTTCAGTTTTTCTCCAGTCAGTATAATGTTGCCCTCAGTTTGTCATATATAACCTTTACAGTATTGATGTAAGTTCTTTCTGTCTACCCCTAGTTTTTGCAGTACTTTAAATATAAATGGTTGCTGGAATTTTTCAAATGCTTTTCCCACATCTATTAGGACGATCATGTGATCCTTCTCCTTAAGCCTACTTCTGTGGTTAATTGTATTTATTGATTTGTGTATGTTGAACCAAACATGCATTCTGGCATGAAACCCACTTGATCAAGGTGCAGGATCTTCTCAGTGTGTTTTTAAATGTGGTTTTACATTTTATCAGAGATATTTGCATCTACATTATTCAGGGTTATTGGCCTGAAGTTTTCTTTCTTTTATATGTCCTTGTCTGGTTTTGGTATCAGAATGATACTGGCTTAAAAGACTGAATTTAGCAGTCTTTCCTTCCTTTCTGTTTAGTGAAATGATTTGCGAAGGATGGGCATTCGTTCTTTAAATGTCCGTAGAATTCAGCTGAGAATCTAAAGGGTCCTGGTATTTTATTTTGCCAGTGTGTGTGGGGATGGGTTATATAAATTACTGCTTCAATTCCACTGTTCGGTATTTGTGTGTTTGTTTTCCATATGTTCATGATTCAGTTTGGGTATGTCATATATCTAGGATTTTTTTCATTATCTTTTCTAGCTTATTGAAGGAGTAAAAATTTTCACAATAGTGTTTAATGAACCTGTGGATCTCAGATACGCTTGTGGTGATACCTCATTTTTAGCTTTAATTTTGTTAACTCAGCTTTTTTCTCTTGATTAATTTGGCTAAAGGTTAATATCTGATTTGTTTATTTAAAGAACCACTCTTTGCTGCATTTATTATTTTTGTGGTTTTTATTCTCAATTTCATGAATTTTTACATTGCTTTTTAAATATTTCTTGTTTTCTATTGATCACATTATTTGTTTGTCCTTTTTCCAGGGCCTTAGGGTACAACATTAGATTACTTATTTGGTATCTTTCTAATTTTTAAGTGTAGGAATTTAGCACTACAAGCATTCCTCTTATAAATGTCTTCATTCTTCCTAAAAGATTCTGATACATTTTATCAGTATTCTCATTTGTTTTTAAGAAATTTTTCATTTCTTCTCTGATTTCTCCCATGACTCTTTCCTCAATCAAATGTGTATTATTTAATCTCCTAGTGTTGTAAAGTTTTCTGTATTTTATCATGCCACTGATTTCTAAATTCATTTCATTGTGATTTTATAGGATACCATGAATTATCTGTATTTTTAGTAATTATTATGATTTGCTTTGTGCCCTAAAATATGATCTATTGTAGAGTATGTTCCATGTGACACTGAAAAGAAAGCGAATTCAGTTGTTGTTGGACTAAATATTCCCTACATGATTGTTTGATTAATAGAATTTATTAGTTGTGAAGAATCTTTACTTACTTTCTGTCTGGAGACAGCTGTGTGTTGATATCTTCCAGTATTATCATGTTGTGGTTTATTTGATTCTTGACAAGGGTTTCTTTTATTTCCACAGAGGCACCACTGATGGGGCATAGATAGTTAAAATCATTATATCTTGTTGGATTATTCCCCAGTATGAAGTCACCTTCTTCAACTCTTCTGATTAATTTTGACTTGGGACTATTTTGTCAGATATGAGAGTACCTACCCCTGCTTGTTTTCAGTTTCCATTTTCATGGTGTATCTTTTCTCTTGCATTCACCTTCAGCCTGTGGGTGTTTTGTTTGTGAATCTCCTGCACATAGCATATGGGTGGAGGATTTTTAAATCCAAACTGCCAGGTTGTTTTTGATTGAGGCATTTACACCATTTGTATTTCATGTTCTTAGAGGAAAATTATTTTCTTTCCTGCCATTTTGATTTTTTTTTATCTTCTGTGACTCATTACTCATTCATACATGAATTATTTAATCTCCAGTTGCTTGAATATTTTTTGTTTTTACCTTGTTATTGATTTCTAATTTCATTTCTTCTATGTGAAAAATTTCATTAAGTATACTTTGCAGTGATGGCTTAGTGGTTATGAATTCTTTAGGTTTCTGCTTATCATGGGAATTTTTGTGTGTGTGTGTGCTGGAGATTGAACCCAGGGCCTTGTGTTTGCAAGGTAAGCACTGTACCAACTGAGCTATATCCCCAGCCCTTGGAAATTTTTATTTTATCACCAATTCTGAAGTAGAGTTTTTTATGGACATAGAAAGTTTGACACTTGTTATCTTTTAGGCCTCCAGATGTATTTTTAAGCTCTTTTGACTTTTAAGGTTTGAGCTACTAAATCAGTAGAAATTTTAATTGACTTACTTCTAAATGTGATCTGCTATTTTTCCCTTGAAGCTTTCCAAATTCTACCAATATCCTCTCTATTGGGAATGATAAGTATAATGTGTTGTGGAGAGTACCTTTCTATGGATTGTTGTGGGAATCACACAAGAATTGGAAAATAGCACTCACAGAGTTGGAAAACCAAACTTTACTTTATACTGGCAAGCTCAGAGGAGATTAGCACTTCAAATTCTGAGCACCCCTTACCAGTTTTTGACAGCATTTATAAGTTATCAAGTGTCATAAATTTTCTAGTCTAAAATGATACATAGTTGTGTGCAAGGTTTCAAAAATGATATATGATTCCATAAGGAATTTCAAGTAGAAAGTGTGTTTACAAAAGCAGAGAGTGATAAAGAGATGGGCTCCTCTTACAAAATCTTTAGCCTTGGGCCCAGAACCTTCAGAGTAAATCTTTAGTCTTGGGCCCAGAACCTTCACAGGGGTATTTACACTTCAAAGGAAAGTAATTAGATCCTAGGAAAATTCTTTACAATCCAAAATGAAGGAGTGAATGTTGCTAATTAGGTTTGCTGAAAACCAATTGGTGGAAACAGGGAAGAGAACCCTCTCCCCTTCCCAGGCACTGATTTTTAACAGATAGCATCCTTAGTTTACTTTATATCCAGGCCTGGGTCAGTTAACCACCACAGGATGTTATCCATTTAGGTTTTAAAATGCCTCTTGTATGTGCATTTCCTTCTCATTCCTAAGATTTGGAAACCTTCCTCATGCTATTTCTTTGAAGATTTTATACAAATATTAGTTTTTTAAACTTTATTTTGTATAGATAAACATAACAGCATAACAGCATATTATATATTCATGGAGTATAACTTATTCTAATTAAGATCCCATTCTTGTGGTTTTATGTAATATGGAGTTTCATGGGTGGGGTATTCATATATAAACATAGAAAAGTGATGTCTGTCAGATTCATTCTACTCCCTTTCCTATTTATATCCCCCTTTCATCCCTGCTTTTTCCTCTATCTAGTCAATTGAACATCTATGACTCTCATCCACACACTTGTTGTGTGTTAAAATCCACATCTTGGTGTATTCATCGATGCCCATGATTCTTAGATTGGTCTCCTGATGTTATCTCGTATTTGTTAAATACTCTTATCATTGTTTTTGTTATATTTTCTTTATTATCCAATTTATTTTTTAGATTGTATCCCAATGCTCTTGGGGTTTACAATAGAGACAGGTGACTCCTCCATAAGTTTTTCTATTGGTGTTTTGAGGATGAGGAATGACTAAACAATAGCACATTGTGAAAAATTTCCAATTCATTTACTTATGAAATTTTTCAATTTTGTATTTGTCAGAAGCAGAGCCTAGATAGAAAGGAGTCATGGCTCATGAGAATAAAGGGGCTGACAGAGGGAAAACACATAGAGATCAGTGCATTGGTGTTCACCAACCACCAACTGGGATTAAAATGAAGGGTAACACAAACATTTAATAGGGAGGAAAGGGTGTAGAAACTCACAAAGGTGCCCACCATGACAAGGATTCTCTTGGTGGCTCTGGACTCAGGGCAGGATCTGGGGGAAATTTTGGTGCTGAGAATGTGCTGAACCTGTTGCTTGTGTCTGTACAGAAGGAGAATCATGGAGCCACTGGACCAGATTATAAGCACAGAAAAGACAACTTCAGGAAATACAATGAATGCTGCATATAATAAATCTGTGATTTTGTTTCGACCTTCAGAAGAACAGTACCCATAATTTGTTTTCTTTGAAAGGTTTTTGCTACTCCATTTGCTATATATAGAGAGAGGAAAAATGGAATTTACCACCATGTACAGGATCCAGCAGAGGGAAATGGAAAAGCCAATGTACTTTGGAGATTTTTCTTTGAGGCCCTTCCAACAGGAGTTCATAGGGCTGATACTGATGTTCTGGAAGACACTCAAGAGGCAGGTGATGCCAATGGACACACTCCTGCCCACTCGCTCAATGTACAAAAGAAATTTGCATCCAAGGTCAGACAGGAAATGCTTCCACCCAAAAGCTGTCATTGTCTGGGGTATTCCTTTAGAGAGAATAACCAAAGAGTTGGCTATAATCAGGTTGCTGAGAATCATATCAGTGGACCTGAATGTATATTCATTGCAGGAAAGGATTAAATGATAAAAAAGCAGAGAGAAATTTCCCAGAATTCCAACTGAAGTCTGTGATAATAACATCAGCCCCATTGCCATGTCTCTGGAGTCCATCCTCTCATTTAGTGTATTTTTCTTTCAATGATATAAACAGCTCTACTTATAAACGACATGATTCATTAAAATTTTTGTAATGAAGCCCAGTCAAATACAACTGTAGTCACCAGCTCTTCAGGAGGCTAAGGCAGAAGTACTGTTTGAGCCTTCAAATTAAAACCCAGTGTGAGCCAGGTGAGGTGGTGCATGCCAGTTATCCCAGTGGCTTGGCAGGGAAAGGCAGGAGGATCGTGAATTCAAAGCCAACCTCATCAAAAGTGAGGCACTAAGTAACTCAGTGAGGGCTGAGGATGTGGCTAACTGGACAAGTGCCTCTGAGTTCGATCCCTGGTACTCTCCCCCCAAAGAAACAAAACACACCATGGAAAACATTGCAACATCTGTCTCAAAATATATAATTTTTATACTATTTAAAACTTTTGTTGTATGCATCTGAATTTTTTTTGTGGAAAAGTCAACTTTAAAAATCAAGTGATGAAGGGCTGGGGATATAGCTCAATTTGTAGAGTGTTTGCCTTGTAAGCACAAGGCCCTGGGTTCAATCCCCAGCACTACAAAAAATACAAAATAAAAAATAAAGTGATGATAACCTGGAAGAAATAATGAAAAATGATAACAGTAGAAAGAAAATATAACTCACCATTTCCAGAATAAACTGATATTTGATAGTCAGAAGAGGCAAATTCTGTCACCACTAACACCATACAACAAAATCAGTTCTGAATGGATTTATAACCTAAATTTAAACAGTGAATGTAACTTTTATAATAGCAAAGAACATTTTTGTGGTCTTATGTAAAAAAAAATTGAACAGCATAAGCACCTGAAGCATAGATATTTAAAATGACGAATTAGATCATATTAATTAAGAACTTGCGCCCATCAAGGACCATACCTACACACACTCCCAGAGAATGTGACAGTGAGAGAAACATCCAGTGGAGTGACTCTGACAGAATGCACAATAAAATAAAATAGCAATACATTCCAATGGAAGCTATGAGAGAAAACACACTATTTAATTAATAATAAGGGTAATATATTTAGTGTCTTTGTTGAGACCATTCCCTGGTATCAACATGCAGCATCAGAAACTAAAATACAAATGGCGGTACCAAGTTTTGACATGGATACAGATAAGCCAAGCCTCTTACTCAATGGCAGTGTCTGCAGAAATTGGTACACACATTTTGGAAAAGAGCATTTCTACATAAGTAGATGGATATAAACCTACATTGATATGAACCTAAATCACACTCCTATGAATAAATCCACATTTATATTTGTATCATGAAAGATAAAATCCAGAGTTTACATACCAGTGATAGTAATAAGAACTTCAAATTGAAGATCACTCAGACATATCCAGTAACAGACCATGACTTGATTGAAATTCACACAATGGAATCCCATATTGCAATGTTAATGAATGTCAACAACACATTTACAAAAATCATATGGACTGGAAAAGAGGTCAAATATAAGATACTCCTGCTAAAAGAATCCATTTGTTATTGTACAAAACATGCAAAAGTCACTTCAACTCAGAAATATTAGAACAGATAAACAGTTAACTTCCAACAATTCCACACCTACGAATAACCCAAGAGAAGTCACCTATCAGGGTATTGACTTAGGAAAGGCAAAAGGGGTCTACTGAGAAGCTGACAGTATTCTGTTTCTTGATTTATGTTGCAGAGAGAGGTGTGTTTGTAAAATTCCACTCACCTGTGCACTTATAACTTCTGCATGCTTCTTTAATTAAAAATGTACATATCACCAAAGAGTGAGCTGGGGACAGGTCCTCTCTTGGCTGTGTTTGACCTGCTGCAGGTGTCTGCACAGGATGAAATAGAGAGAGTCAGTGTTTTTACTGGGAGCCTGAACGTGAATCATTGAAGAATAACAACAATAAAATATATTTTGATCATAATGTTCAGCAGAACAGTGTCTAAAAAACTTACATTTTAGCCACTCAATTTGATAGTCATATATAGAGGAAAAATGACATATACCAATACATGTAGGAATAGTTGGAGGAACATTGAGAACCCAATGCATTCAGGATCTTCATTATATGTTCTACCCACATAGAGTCCTTGGGGCCTATTGAGATGTTTAGATACTGAAGAGGAAGAGAGTGGAGATCCTGCAGCTCAGTTACACTCACAACTCAGTCAAGTAAGAGTGAACCTCTCTTCACTCTTGCATTAGCCCAATCTGAGCTCCAACAATGCTTCAAATCATAGAATAGAGGAGACAAAATCCACAGATCAAGAACCTGGTCTCAGGCAAGAGAAACTAGAGGGAACCTGAGGTCCTTCTCCTGGGCATCTCATCCAGCAGAAATAGAAGTCCCAAGAACAAAAATGATAACTACACACCAAATGACACATGCATGAAAGAGGAAGAGTAATTCTTCTCAACATGTGTGAGTCCAAAGCCTCTGAAAACATGAGGAAATAGGAAAATGAATTCCCCTGAAATTCACAATCCCCCAAGAAGGGAACCTTCAGATATGGAAGTGGGTGAATTTCCAGAGAAAAAATATAAAACACTGAACATTAAAATGTTCAATGAATGAAAATAAGATCCAAGGAATAAACGAAGACAGCAAACACAGGAGATGAAAGCCCATTTCAATAAAAAATAGAGATAATGAGAAGAAACCAATCAGAGCCCCTGGAAATGAAATACATAATGAATTAAAGATTTACTTTAATTTAAATTGACCAAATGTTCCATTGAAGAGAGAACAGAACTTCAGTCCTGGAAGACAGAACCTCAGGTCTTGATGACAGGTATTTGAACCTGAAGATTTGGTATTCAATAAAACAAAAAAGCAAACCAACAAAACATGATCAGAATATATAAGAATCAGGGACAACATAAAAAGACAAAACCTGAGAGTCATTGGGATAGAAGAGAACTCACACATACAGATGAAAACACCAAGAACCGCTTCAACTAACTAATAGCAGAAATTTGTTTGACCTAAAAAATGAGATGAACATCTGAAGGCAGCAGAATATAGAACCACAGACAGGTAATACTTTAAAAGAACCTATTTGGAAGGGTTTAACAACCCTCAGCCCTTGCTCACTCAAGAAGAAATGGAAAGACCACCTCAGTGGAAATGATTCTTTAATTGATCAGTAAAAATCTTTTTTTTCTTTTTATTTCCTAGGGGTTTTTGTATTTTTTTCTGTGTTGATTGGTTCAAGGACATATATAGATGCACATATTTCTTTTTTCCTATTTTTTACTTTTTAATGAACGTTTTGTATTTAAAATTTTTTTGTTTACCTTGTCTTCTGAGGGTTAGGGGTTTTGATTATTATTTTTGGTTTTGTTTTCTATTGTTTTCATTTGTCTGTTTGTCTTGTTCCACTTTCTTTTCTTCTGCTGCCAGTCAAATTCTTGTTCTCTTTCACTCTCCATTTACTTTGTTACTTCTATTTTTTCACTTGTTTATAACATCACATGCTACTTCCCTTCTGCATTCTCTCCATTCCATTTTTTAATTATGAGCCCTCTTCTTCCATATTATCACTTGTTCCTTTCTCTATATTAACTGTATTCTTGCCATGTTAAGCACTAATTGGTTTATATAGCTCCTTACCCCACTATTAATGCTGTAGCAATTATTACTGATGTGTATGCTCTAGTTGACACCTGTTGTTTGCTTTAATGCCAGATAGAATGCATGGCTACTTATTGTTTTTACTGGCAGCAATCATTGACCCGACCAGTTTTTGATGCAATTCACATTGTAGATGTCACAGTAGGAACCAAGTATTTACTTGAAAGCTGTATTTAGTTAACATAGATTGTGGCTTATTGTTTGTTTCTCCTTATTCTAAGGGGTATTGGAAACTATAGGGACACTACAAGTTCAAAGGGAAGAAACTTTGCTGAGCTAAACTCAGTCAAAAGACAGCACACCTTGATCTACACAAAAATTAACAACACTCAGTCTTCAGCTATACCTTGATAAAAGAATAGAAGAGATAAAAACCCACACTAATGACCAGGCCCCAAATAGAAACACCTAGGGGTGGGCCCTAGGTTCCACCTACAGCCTTCCATTGCTATAGCAGAACCAGAGAGAAATAACAAGAATTGTGGACACTACACAAAGGAGAGGTTCTCAATACAGAACACTTAACAAAAATTTTAGCAAATCACATACAAAAGCATATTGAAAAGATAGTGCACCATGATCAAGTGGGTTTCATCCTGGGGATGCAAGGGTGGTTCAACATCCAGAAATCAATAAATGTAATTCACCACATCAACAGACTTAAAGTCAAGAACCACATGATTATTTCAAAGGATGAAGAAAAAGCATTTGATAAAATACAGCACCCATTCATGCTCAAAACACTAGAAAAAATAGGGATATTAAGAACGTTCCTTAGCACTGTACAGGCTATCTATGCTAAGCCCACAGCTAACATCATTCTAAATGGAGAAAAATTGAAAGCATTCCCCCTGAGAACTGGAACAAGGCAGGGATGCCCTCTTTCTCCACTTTCATTCAACATCATCCTTGACACTCTAGCCAGAGCAATTAGACAGACCAAAGAAATTAGAGGAATACGAATAGGAAAAGAAGAGCTCAAACTATACCTATTAGCTGATGACATGGTTCTCTATTTAGAAGACCCTAAAAATTCCACCAGAAACCTTCTGAAACTCATAAATGAATTCAGTAAAGTAGCAGGATATAAAATTAATGCTCATAAATCTAATGCATTTTTATTCATAAGTGATGCATCCTCTGAGAGAGAAATTGGGAAAAATATACCATTCACAATAGCCACAAGAAAAATAAAATACTTGGGAATGAATCTGACAAAAGAGGTGAAAGGACTGCATGGCATCTCCTGGGTGGTCTGGCCTGGAGGGGTTGGAGTCTCTGGCTCCGGCAGTGAGTTTGGACCCTTCGGGGCCATTTTGTGGCTTCCCTGGCAGAGAGTGACCATCTGGGACTGCCTGAGTCTGCAGAGTTGGACTCCAGTATTCCCCGCCACGGTGCGGTGTCTCCTGGGAGGTCTGACCTGGAGGGGCTGGAGTCTCTGGCTCCTGCGGCTGCCTCTGCCCAGAAGCATTAATCATTCCCAAGTGGAGGAAGTGGGACAGCAGCTTTCTTGGGTCACCGCTTGATCAAGCACCTCTCAAACATCGGTTGAGTTACTGGAAATCTACAGGGACACTCTAAGTCTTTACAGGAAAATTGCATTCCCTCTGATTCACACTACTAGAGGGGAAGATACATGAGCAACATGAGAAAACACGGGAAGAAAGTGTCCCAAACAAACCTAGATGATA
>JAJEJO010045058.1:0-20509 GCA_020662805.1 Glaucomys volans
GCTAAGGATAGGGTTGCCAGGAAGAAAAGACAGAGAAGGGGAAAGGGGTGGAAGGAAGATGAATAATTTCCAGGGTTACCACCAGTGGCCGACCTCTTCCTGCAATGTCCCCACATGCCTAAAGCTGCCATCCAGTCAAATCATTCAAACCAGGATGAACTGCTTAGTTTGCAGCTCTCACAATCCAGTCACTGTACCTTTGAAAATTCCTGCCTCAACCCAGGAACTACTGGAGACAACTCACATCCCATCCATAACAGTCACTGTTATCCAAATCCCATATCCATTTCAATATGCAAAAAATGTTTAGTTCATCTCCAAGGGTCCCATAGTTTTTACAATTCCATCATTGCCCCATGTGCAAGTCCAAAATCCTGCTTGAAAATGACAATAAACTCTTGGCTGTGAGTCCCTGTGAAACTTCAAAATCAAGTTGCACACATCCACTATCCAGTGGCAGAGAATACATTTTCCCATTCCAAACACGAAAAATGGGGCTATTGAAAGAATGCATGGGTCCAGAGGAAACCAAATGCAGCTGAGCATATGTAACTCCTCCTGTAATTCCTCAAATAGTATCTAGGACGCTTGACTGAAAGATGATATTTACAAAGGGCTTGGGAATTCCTGTCCTTGGACCTTGTTTGTTGCAGAGCACAGGGCCTCTCTTCACTGTCGACTCTCTCTGCAGTCAACAGCTTTTCTTGGAAGGCAGTGTATACTACTTGCATGTACTAATTCCTGGGGACTCCATCCCAACTCTGGCTTCACCTTCACAGATTCACCTATCACCCTGTCAGGGGCAGCCTGCAGGACCTCAGACCCTGCTGCAGTTTTCCTGTTCAGAAAAGCCTTTCTTTGAGACAATGATGGAAACCTCCATCACCCCTTAGCCCGAGCACCCTGCATTCCTGCAGAGTCAACACATCATGAATAACATGATGTCTGCTACCACCTGACCACATAGTTGAATCCCTGAAATTTCTACCATGCTAGTGTGTGAATGTCTTCCTTTCTGAGCAGGTAAAATAACTTTTGACCCCCTTTGCAAGTAGGGTGCCCCAAGTCACGTCTCAAGGGTAATTCCCCTTCTCCATCCTTCAGTGTGCAATAGGTGTGGTCTTGTAAATGTCTCAGATGTCCTCACCTCTATTCTATTGTGCATGTTTGAAATACTTGGCTTCTCTGAAGGAACTCCAATATCATTACCACCACACCTTTCTTGGCCTCAGTTTTATAAATGACTACTTTAAAACTCTGATCACATCGTCTGGTTTTTAAGTCTACTAATATAATCCTGCTTACTTACAATGCTATATGTCTCTGGTATTGATATAAATATTCTATAGGATTTATAAAACTGAAAAATGTCTGATGGTTCTGGCATAATATTTTCAGTCAGCAATACTACCTCAAAACACTCAATAGATTGTTACCGTATTTTCTTCTTGGTGACTAAACTCTCATTGAATTTCCAACTATGGACTGTGCTAAGTCTTCACTTTTGGCAATTTTGATTCTACAATACACTGACAAACATAAGCACAAGAAAGGCTCTAACAAGCACACCTAACTACAGTTTTCTCATGAAGGTAGACCTATTATATCTGAAAAGGAGGTTTTCTAATATATCTTTGACATAATTGATATTACTATAAAAACATCCATATCATGGTTCATGTAGTATGCAAAGTAAGAGCTTTTGCCAAGTTCTGCAGAAGTATCTTACCACATCCACACACTTAGAGGGAGTTGCATTATTTGACACAAAATGTGAGATATCATGAAGTTCTTAGGTCAATATTTCTTTATGCTCATCTCCTTTGCCACCAGGCCTTTCAAAATAAAACATAATTAAATGTCAACAAACATGCCCCCAATGGACAACTCTCAATAGGACAGGTGGTTGCAGTTCAATTTCTTACCAAATTTATGCATTAAATTTTAAACTAATTTACATGGCCACCTCCATTCATGAAAAATTCATGAATTAGGATTCCACAAACTGTAGTTTCAGAGGAAATGCATGTAAGGTTGGAGTTTGAAGAATTCATCTGTGATTCTTTGGTGGTCCCTCTGGTTTAGCAGGGCACTTTGGAGCAGTGAGAACCAGAAGCCATGGGACACAGTTTGTGGATGAAGATTGTGTTCTGGGTTAGATCCTATTAAGCAAATCAAAGCTTCATGCATCAGCCAATGGTGGGGTGCTCATTGGTTCTTTTTATGAGTTCACTTGTGGGGATGTAGGAAGAAACCACTGAGGCACATGGTTCCCTAGGCTGAGGAATAGAACATTCCTGAGGAAAACCTAGGAATAATTCATGCCTGGAAGGAAAACTTCCCAGTGACTAGACCCGCTGAAGGCCATTTGTCTCAGAAGAGTTTCACCCTTCCTCATGTCCCCCGCCCCTTGTGTGGCTGTGTAACCTCAGACTGACCCACCCACCAGCTATCATATTTCAAGCTGTGTTCACTGGCTCCCCTTGTGTACAAAAAGGGCTGCGCGTTCCCATCAAACTTGAGACTGCATCATCTAAGGTGACCTCCCGGAGTGTGTTTTTGCTCCGTCAACTCGCTCCCTCTGAGGGAGACTCAAACACGTTACTACAAATGGTGCCCACACTTGGGGCATTCCCTTAGAGATGGAAGGGTCCATGACCCCCATTCCTAACTGTGATCTCCTGTCCCAAGCTAGGACCGCCCCCATCCCTAGCTGGGACCCCCATCTTGAACCAGATCAAGCAGCGCTGCTGTCGTGGAAACCTCTGGATGCCAGGAAGGGGACATTGAGCTTTTTGAAGACCCTGCCCATTGTAAATAGCACCCAGAGCCCTGGTTCATCCTCAAGGAACTGCTAACTGGGTAAGTCCCTTTTAGGTAAGGAAAACACAATGGAAACCATACTGCGGGAATCTCAAGTTAGACCACTGTGTTCTTTACTTAAAGTAGGTGATTGAAAATGGGGAAAAAGCAGGTAAAACAGGTCTGGGGAATTCTGCCGAAACTAGTTCCCTTCACAACCCGCGTTAGCCTATGGGCCCCACAATTTTGGAACAAGATTATTTGCCTCGCCTGTAGGACACAAATAAAAGATAAACCGCCTGATAGATTCCTGTGCTACGCAGCCCTCCAGCAGCTCTGCACCGGGACAAAAAGCAAGCGCTTCCCAGCAGCTGCTCGATTACTCTCTCGGGCAGGAAGCCCAGACCTCCCACTCCTGCAGGTCCCCCTCCCAGTGGGCGTGCGATTAAAGCAGCTCCACTCCTCCATACTCTCCAGCAAGGAGAAAAATTCAAAGCTGTGGCTTCTTCTTTTGATCTCATAGGCTCCCAACAGAGCCAGTATACAAAGGAGGCAAACTCCCCTCCACCTGAGCCAGCCCACCGCACACAGGCCTCAGAGGAAAGATGCGCAGGCACTTGCTCGTGACCCGCCCAATCTCCACACCCAGCCGGGCTGAGCAGCCAGGTTGCTCACTGCCTACTGCCGACCGCGCCTAGTTCGGGGCCCAGGCATGGTGGGTGGGCAATTCGCACCAGCGGAGCTTTGCTCCCTGCTGATGGGGCGGGGAGGGAAACGGAACACCAAGGAGGCAAGCCCCACAGCGAGGAACGCAACGCAGAAGTTGCTTCTAAGTGTGGCAGGACCCCACACATAGGAGACAAACTCCAGGGGGAATGGACGCACTCTGCAACGTCTTCCGCAACAAATTTGGTGCAAACACCTAACAAAGGAAAAAAATGGCAGCAACCTCCATCCCAAGACAGGAACCATGCCGGGGTCTCTCCCATGAGCTTGGATCACCATCTAGTGGTCTTGTGCACAATATTCTCCTCAGTCCCTAATGGTCCAGTAACTAAGATTCTGCACTCTCACTACTGCAGCCAAAGTATCTCTTTTGATAGAATGCCTATTTTCCAACCTGAGTTTGTGAGTTCAAACCCTGCCACTGCTGATACACAGAAAATTTTCTCTTTAGCTACAAAAGCTCACAAACTGTGCGTTCACTTACATGCTACAGAACCCAACTTTATGTTATATCTTTTTCTAAAATTCTATTGGAAGGTTTAAAATTGATCAACATGGAAAAAATGGGTTTAAAAGTTTCTTTTTCTCATACTGCTTTATAGGAATCGTTAACAGCCATATCATTTTTCCAGGACTCTTGTTTTTTCCTTAAATTCTTTACTTCTTGAGCTGAAAATTCTTTCTGATCAGTCCGAAATTTTATTTGACTCGAGTTATTTTTAAAAATCTTTTACATTACTATGAAAAACTAGAAGGTCTTTGTTTGTATGTGGAATATTTGTTGTGTCCTCAAGTCTGTTGTGTGTCTAAAAAATCATGTATATGATATAATAATTAATATGAATAATGAGCACTCACTAAATTAAATTTCAAAGTATGGATCCAAAAACCTTTAATTCACATGGTTTAAAAGGTTGAATTTAAATTGGGTGAACAAACAAAAATGAATGTCTTAAAATTACTTAACTCTTTCTAGGTGGACATACTAATTATTTTTATAAAATGTCTAATGTCTGTTGTTTCTAGGGTTTTTCTTTAGCAAGGAAGAGAGAATGAATGGTGTTCTATATGCTTGTCTGATATCTTGATTCTTACAGGGAAAATAAGTAAATTGGATTTGGTATATAAGGGATTACTTAAATGTGCTTATTAGAGACATCTAATTACTTTATAAAGTTAAATGCTAACTGTTAAATAACATCTGGTACTCATAACTCCTTAAATTCCAGGGGGACATACTTGAACATTGCTGGTGTTCTCACACATTTGTAAATAAAAAGGGTTTAAAATTGCTTTGTATCATCACTAGAAACAAGGTTACTAAGAGTTAAGTGCTAACAGGTACAATTCTTTATACAACAGGATCCAAAATTATCAACTGTGATTGAAATAAAGTACTATAAGTAACATAAAATATTTCATATTATTAAAATATAATAATTTATCTAAATTCAAAAATTTCATGAGTTGCTTCAAAATATGAACAAAAAGGAATCAACAGATAGGAAAGGGAAAATAGAAAGTCCTAACTATGGAAACATATTCAATAGAAGGAAGAAATAATCTTTCTGGGTTGAAGAATCTTTCTGTGATGAAACACATGAGAATCAAATCAAAGAGCAAATTTCAACAAGTTTGTATGTAACTAAGTTGGTTATATATATATATGTGAGATGATCAATTAAAAGCTATTTAAGGTTTTTCCCTAAGGTCAAATATTAATGTGCTAATATAAACCAAAGTGTAATCTATATGTTAAGATAACAAGGATTTCTTTAAAAATATTAATTTGCTCTTAACATTGTGACTGTTAAATTTTATCCTTAAGAACAATTGGTTTTAAACATTGGGGTTTATACAATTATGGTCAAACAACAGCTGTTAAAATATTGTACTACGTTTCAGAGTCTAATTTTTGCTTAAAAACTAGATTTTGTTAGCATCAAAATAATTTTGCTATCACTCTTCCTTGTATGCTAAATGTGCTTATATTTTAGAGGTATACAAGTAATTTAAGCAGAAAATTTAAAGGAAATATCTTTATAAAACTGCTATTCTCCAAACTAAACTTGTCTTTGCTTGTAATTTTAAACTTATAAAAATAACAAATTTTATTGGGGACTTAATTATATTATTTAATGTTCTACAACAAAGCCTGTTATTGATAGGGTCTATATATATATGTATATATATATACATATATATATATAATTTGTTACTTTTTATACTGAGATAAAAATTTTAAATGCAAATATATTTCTAAAAGTTAGTGAGAACCTAATTTGTTTAAAGGTTAATATCATGAACCATGAAGCCATTTTTCCACTTTGCCACCCAAAAGGGAAGTTAAAAGCTTTCTCAGCCTTTCTTTAATATACATTTTAGACATAATGATATGTAATGTTGACCAGTGTTTATATAAACTCTGAAAACAATATATACACACTTTATAAAATGATCTTATGGCTGTAGGAATGTTCCTATACAAAGACACAGGTGCCTAGCTTTGGTGGCAATGCCCTATATAAGGAGGCTCTGTGCACAGTCCTATCAACTCTGATCTTAATCTCAGGCACACAGCTCCTGGGCAAAAGTGAATTCTTTTGCTAGACAACACAACCATGTTTCACCAGTTCCACGTCTCTGGTTCCTGCCCACCTTATAGGAACTCTAAGCAATGGACTTTCTTGAGAGCTACACAGGGCTCCTAACATTACACTTTGCAACTGTAACTTTCCTGAATACAAAGAATAATGCTTCCCTAGTCTTTAACTTGCTAATAAAACATATATAGGTAAAGATTGCTAGCATAGCTCTTTAGATCTACATGTCCATCAGAGAATAGAGTTCCATCTGATCCCAGCTTAATCTTCAGAATCTGTGTTTGTGAATCTTTATTTTCCCCAGTCCTCCTTTGCCCTTCACTGGACCTACAAGCTTGGTCATGCTGATCATAGCAAAAGAGGCAAAATTAACTTCGGAACTAAAACATTTTAGCTAATATTTGTAAGGAGCCCTGCCTCACCTGAGCTAAGTCTCTACCTCCCGCCTTACTGCATGTCAGAATGGCTCCATACTTTGGAGTAAGCAAAACTTCAGTTTAGTCAAACTTATTTTGAAAAAATTCTTCTTTGTTGTATAACAGTCACTTGAAGAACAGATAGAAAGGAAAAATAGTCACCCTCCAGAGACACCCTCTGCACAGCTACAAATAGCCTTATTTCCTTAAAATTTTTTTGGCTCTTGATAAACAGGGCCTCTCTCTTGCCTTTAAGCACCATTGAGTTCCTTGGCCCAGCTTAGATTGCTAAGCCGCCTCTACCTTTCAAACCTTCCTAAGGAGCTTCAGTACTGAACACATCACAGGTATGCCCTACAATCCCCAGGGCCAAGGAATCATTGAACGAGCAAATGGAATGCTCAAGCTCCAAATTCAAAATGAAGGGGGATACACCCCACATTCTCCTTTAAATCTAATTGTGCAAGCACTTTTTACATTAAGTTTTCTCACTTTAATGAAAAAGGTCTCTATCCTATCCATAAGCATTGGGGTGCCTTGCTGCCACCCCCAACTCCATTGCCACTAGTTCAATGGAAGGATCCCCTATCTAACACATGGCACGTTCCACACCCATTGCTAACCCAGGACAGAGGATTTGCTTGTGTCTTTCCAGAAGCTGCAAATAAACCTCTTTGGGTACTGACCAGGAACATTCATCCTCATGTTCAGGCCTCCAACCCAGGAGATGGACAACTTATCGCTTAATGACAGTGTCCTCCAGGTGATGGACCACACTGTCCTCAAAGAACAAGGCATTGCTGTACACAAAGAATCACCAGGGGAGATATCAAAACCTCCTGGATCAAGCAGCGACCACGACTCCAGATGCAAATCCGGGACCTGGGACTTTGTTTCTTTTAATGTGTGCTATTATTACTGCTAACTCAAATGTTGCCAATGCCACGCCCACTCCTTTTGATGCTTGCATGCAATGTAACATGTGGGTTTGCTTGGCAGAAATCGTAAATGCTTCTGAAATTTGTATTCATCGAGATGTACATATGGGTATGATATTAGGTTCTTGCCTCTTCCTGGTTTGTTGTCCAGCACAGGAAAGCTGATATGACTGTATTTTCCTATATTAAGAAAAACATGTCTTATAAGGATTCATATAATTGAGGTACTCCCCAGTCCACAAAACCTGCTAATGCAATGGAGTTACTCACTCCCATTGTTGCCTTCAATGATAATGACACCGTACAGAAATTCGAAATTGTACTACCAACTGTAAATTGTTTGGCAACCCTTTCTTTAACTGTACTAATACTGAGCCAATTAGCTATGCAAATGCTCGTATTCCCTTGCCACCTGGCTGGTTTTTCTCTTGCGGGTCATATACCCTCAATTATATCCCCGCATACATGATTCATGGTTCCTGTTGTTGTCTTAGTCGATTAACTGTTTTTCTGCCCTCTCACAATGAGCTTATCCGATATCACCCCACAAAATGATTTTGCAGGAGATCTATACTGCTTGATGAAAATTGTGATGACTTGGCACGTCTTTTATCTAAAGCGGAATATACTGCTTTAACCTTTGCCCTTGTAGGCATCCCAGGCCTAGCAGTTGGAGCCTATAAGACAGTTGCCCGTTGGCTTGTGCTATGGTAAAAAATATTAATTACACCTCTACTGCCATAGCTATGTTAAATGATGAACAAAAACAGCATCAACAACCTATACTTGACAATAGGGTGGCAATTGATTACTTGTTGCTCTTACACCACAAGAGTTGTAAGGAAATAAAAATATGTATTGTTTTAATCTCAGTGATAATAGCAGTACAAATTGCATAAGAGCGTACTGACCTTAAAACCATAGTCACTAGCATACGACAATATGAAGGAGGTGCAGAATTCTGGGATTGGTTAACATCTTGGCTTCCCAATTTCACTTGGTTAAAAAATCTGATCCTGAGTGAAGTTATTAGTATCTTTCTATTGTTATTTTGTCTTTGTGGATTTCAATGCATTCATAACCTTTTAAAAGAGAGCTGCTAAGGCACAAACAACAGCAATTGGTGGTTAAAGCTCTGTCAGCACCTGTTAGAGGGGAGAAGGGAAACTCGAAAGTGTTTGCAACTGCTATTACTGATCAATGATGTAATTAATGAATTGACAGCTGTCACTTTTTGAAATTTTATTAATGAAATCTACCACATATATTGTAAAACTACTGTCACTTATTAAAATTTTCTCATATATTGTTGCACTATTGTCACCTTTTGAAATTTATCTCATGCACTGTTACAATACTGAACCTTTAGAATTTTTTCCTGATGAAATTTACCTCATGTATTATACAGTTTTACCACTGACACTTTTAGAACTTTTCTAGTGAATCCTGCCTCATATGCTGTAATATTGCTGCTACTGCTGTGAAAGCAAGTCAGTAAGGGGTGCACAAATTTTAAAAAAAGGGGGCGATGTGGGGATGTAGGAAGAAGCCACTGAGGCACATGGTTCCCTAGGCTGAGGAATAGGACATTCCTGAGGTAACCTAGGAGTAATCCATACCTGAAAAGAAAACTTTCCAACTGACTAGACCCACCAAAGGCCATTTTCCTCAGAAGTGCTTCACCCTTCCTCATGTCCCCCGCCCCTTGTGTGACTGCATAACCTCTGACTGAGCTGCCCACCGTCTATCATGTTTCAAGCTTCGTTCACTGGCTCCCCCTGTGTATAAAAAGGGCTGCACGTTTGCATCAAATTTGAGACTGCATCATTGAATGTGACCTCCCAGAGTGTGTTTTGTTCTCTGCTGGCTCACCCCCTCTGAGGGAGACCCAAACGTGTTACTACGTTCACTTATTGGGAAAATTTAAGAAAAGCCTCCATTAATTAATCACATATATTTATGCTTTTGCATTTTCCTATTTAATAAATACATGCATGTTTTTCTCCACATTTTCCTGTTAGTGTACTGGTGAATAAAATTGTTTTTCAGATTTTGGAATTTAATATATTGATTGATATAAAGCATAAACATGTTTTATCATATTTTTTGTATAAATACTCCTGGGTAACTTGACACTGATCATATATCAACTATAATTAATGATTAGAATAGCATGTTCCAGTGAGGATACTGAAACATTTGGAGAGAAATAATGTGTGAGATGATGAGCTGCCACAAACCAGGCACAGGGGTGCAACCAGCAATCCCAGTGGATGGGGAGTCTGAGGAACAAGGATCTCATGTTTGAAGCCAGCCTCAGCAACTTAGGGAGGCCCTAAGCAACTTGGGAAGACCCTGTTTTCTGTGATAAAATATTTGGTGCATTAGAAAAAAATCACCAGGTCAGTCTTGAGGCAGGATATGGGACTTTATTTGCAGCTCTTTTGAAAAAGCAGCAAGTTAGCCTGTGCATCCTTTGACCTTTTGAAGAAGGTAGAGCACATTTTTAAAGCCCCAAACTGCAAGCTACCATAGTCAAGACCATAATAATGTAGGGACTGGACAGAATGACCCAGCTCAGTGTACAGTACACTGCCCAAGAAAAATGGGAAATAAAATGAGAACATCTTACAAATGCATTTATTACTAATACATTGTGTAAGAACAGCAAAACCATTTTTTTAGCTGTTATGTGTTGCTAAACAGGCTGTGTTTAGCAGGAGATGGTTTGCATAGGCGGGGTTTTCTCATGCAAGAAGCAATTCTTATATGAAATGGAGTCTCAGTGTAAAATGGAGCTTGCCTGGTCAAGGCACATATAGTTTGGACCATAAAAAAGCAAAAGGGCTGGGAATGCACCCTTGAGTTCAATCCCACTAACAACAACAACAACCACAAAGATCACCAAAACCACAGATGGAGGTTTACCCTATGAACTTCAGTAAACTGAGAGAAAATTTGTAGTTGGCATGGGTCAGACACTGAGGCCAGACAATTACTGGTCATTTTTTCATAATTATCAGGCATGGCTCATTAGCATAATCATTATAGAAATTAGATGTGTGGGAGGAAAACTCTCAGAATGCTGCCTTGCAACTAAGCCCTGAGGTTTGGGCCTGACACTGGGACACTCATGGACATAAAAAAGTGGCAGCAGCAGTCAGAGCTCAGGGAGCCCAGGGAACCCTTCCCCAGAGGATGGAATTGGCTGTAGGGACATGAGGGTGTTAACCATTGCTCTCTGTTTCCTTCATGGACAAGGAGATTCTTCTGTTTTTATTTTTAATGGGGAGATATAGCATTGTGATTCACTCTACTTTTTTGTTCATAAATTTTTAGAATTTGGTTTTTATTTATTTTCAAAGTAATTAAATTGACACAATTATGTATCACAGTGATTACAAATCCAAAAATGCTCTGAATCAAAGAAAGTTATGTGACTTTACATTATCTCCATGCTTTATTTATACTTTTCCTTTGTGACAGTATTTGATAGAAATGTTTGATAGAAGACAGTATTTGATAGAAGTATTTAATAGAAGACAGTGTTTGATAGAAGTACATACTGGATGAAACTTTAATAAATATAACCACAAATGATTTGAGATAACATATTGGATTATATTTATACATAATTTTCATTGATAAGATGATGCATTTTATGAAGGATCCATGGCAATAATACTGTAAATCACAAAAGAATTATGGTATAAAATATTTGAGTTTCTAATAAGGTGACATTAGTGTTACCAATGTAACTTCTAAATTGCACTGGGAGTAGGAAGGAATATGGGGTAGGAATGATAACAGAGGGAAACAGACATTATTGCCTCATGTACATAGTCGACTGCATAGCTGATGTGAGCATAAAATATGCATAATCAGAAAAATGAAAGATTAGACTCCATTTATGTATGATCTATCAGAATGTATAAATGCATTCTACTGTCTTGTACAACTAATTAAAACAAACAAAATTTAAACAATTAAAAAAGGAGGAACACTTGATATAATTGCTCCTCTCAGTGAAAATATTATAATGCTGAAATTCATGTTTGTCATTTTTCTGAGAAAAACTCTCTTTGCATTATATAACTCAGAGCTTCTTTACCTGCTTGCTTCTGTATTGTAGAAGAGAGGATCCAAGAAGTTAGGAACCATGGTAAAAAAAGAGAAGCATGTATTAGAGTGTGTCACAGGTTGCTGAAGACAATGGGCACACAACTGGGTTGGAACTGAGGAAGAGGAACACCACGGGAATGTGAAGGGTGCTGGTGGAGAAGGCCTTCTCTGAGGTTGTAGTGGGAAATTTCACCACAGTAGAAAATTTGCAAATATATAACATGACAAAAAAGTAAATCAACCTCCACAAATCAGCACAGCAGAGACAAGAATTAGGAACTTGTTGCTTGTGGCATCAGAGCAAGAGAACCTCAGCAAAGAGGGACCATCACAGAAGAACTGACGGACAACATTTGACTGGTAGAAGACAACTGGAATGTTTCCAGTGTCCACACCTGCATATATAAGGCCACTGACCAGGGAAACCAAGATCATGCAAACACAAAACTGAGGGTTCATGATGATGGGGTACTGGTGGGGCTGGCAGATGGCCACATAGCAATCAGGTCATGATGGTAAGAAACAGAATCTCCACATATACACAAGAAATGAACAAGAAAAATGGGGTTGCACATCCAGCTACTGAAAGGTCCTGTTGCCAGTGAGAGAGTTGACAGAGGCTTTGGGGACAGTGATGGAAGTGAAGGACATGTCCAAGGTGGACAGGTTCCTGAGGAAGAAATAAATGGGTGTGTGCAGGTTCTGGTCAGCAGTGGTGACAGTGATGATGAGAAGGTTCCCTATCAAGGTACCCAAATATGTCATAGAGAATATGGTGAAAGAGAGAAAACTCAGTTTCCAGCCATCAGGAGAGCCCAGGAGGAGAAATTCAGTTGCCATGGTGAAATTGCCCATTTCCTGAAATTCTGGTTGACAGGAAAGATAAAGGGATAAGAGAGACCAACCACAGCATGATCAATACAATTAGTGTACATGTTCATATCCAAAGATTTTCCTTGTATTTTTCAGTTTCTTTCCTTGCAGAATAAAGGTCTCTACTGATTTTCTGATATGTTTAATCATTTTTAACCAGAGTATGCCTTCCAGTGCAGGTGTGGAGATCTGCAGCTCAGGGTCTGGATGTGACCTGCAGGACTTGTCTCAGTCTCCACCATGCCTCCCATGACCTCCTGAGACTCCCCTGCAGAGCCCTTGCAGTGATTGCTTACCTCCCCTCCTCCACAAGCACCTCTCTGACATTGTGCTCATCAATGGTCTGTAATTTAGTTACCTTCTTTCTCTTTCACAAATACAATTTCAATGTTACCATTGAATTTCAATTTTACCATTGTATACACACTAAATTATTCAAATTCTAATTCATAAATATTGTAAGCAGGAATCTGTTCACAGTATCAGAGTATTTATGACCATGAGCATGAAAAAGTTTTCTCATGAGGAAATGATCTAAAGAATTCAAACTTTCCCTATCCAGACTTACAGGTCCAGTGCTATGGTAATCTGAGGTGATCTGACCCTCCTGAAGCTCCCCACTCTCCCTGATACTCCCCCAAGATGAGGTTGGTGCTGTCTCATGGCCACATATCCTCAGGCAGACTTTTTTCAGCTCCCACGGGGGCTCTCTTTTCCTCTCCAACTGATCAGTGTAAGATGTTTAAAGCCTCCAGATTCCAGCCCAGCTGACATTCTCCTAAACTTCTACTTTTTACTTTAATATGTTTTTACTCTAATATGTTTTGTACTCTGTGTTCAGCACCATGGAGTTGAAGATCCCTTTGTCTATACAATCATTTGTTCTTTTCTTGTTGACACATTTCATTATATTCCTTTTCTCTGAATGTCATAATTATACAAAAAGATGCTGACTGTATGCCCTAAAAGGAAGGTTTTGCTCATAATTACAGCTCTTCTGCAGCAACTCAGACCATTTGAAATCTGAGTCACCTACATCATCATTTCCTCTGCCCTCTGCAAGCATAGTTCCTCCTGAGTACCTTTCCAGGTTAAACACACACACCCTTAGAAAAGTGACCTTCCTGCTGAGCCTGTCTGGGGTCCTCTGGGAATGTGTGTGTTCCTTAGGGTCAGGGGTGGGTGGCCAGACACAAGTAGGTTGCTGCTAATTTCACAGTCATGGTGAAATTCAGGGGGTCCCATGCAGTGTACGTGCTATCTGTTCTCACCCCATCCTCCATTCCTTCCTGACACAAACCTGAAGCTCATGTCTGAGTGACATCCTTGTTCACAGCATACCCTGGCACTTGCTGAGAGATTCTCTTTCCTACTGTGATATAATAATTAAACTATTCCCATTAATGTGTTTGGGACTTGAGAGGGGGCTCAGATACATGTTTTCCTCTGAAACCCTCTTCATAACATCTAATTTTTCTTCTACTTTTCTGTAGTGTTAAATCAACATTATTCTACCTTTGTATAAGTCAGTATATGTTTACCACACAAATAAGCAGTGCAAAATCCTCAATTATGGACATGCATCACTGATGTTTTCATCCTTGTGGTAGCAAGCTTATGACTTCATTCATAGAGTTTAATAAAAAATGCAACACAGCATAATTGAGTAACTGCTAGCCTGAACTAAGTTTTCTATTCCACTTATCTACAAATGAGTAAGTCCTAAATGAGTGATGCCTTCTCTTCATATTTGTAAGAAGTATAGTGTATATTGGTTTTAAACAACTCACCCCACCCATGTGCTTAAGGTGAGATCTTTTCAAAGCAGCTAATCTTTCAAAAAATATTTACCAGTGATTCATAACCTGGCAAAATCTACTCCAGATACTTGGGTTTAGTTAAGGAGGGAAATCATTTTTTAAAAAAAACTTAATTTGAGTACTGCAAAGTAAAAATAAAATGGTACATATGTAAAAATTCAAATAAACATGAAAAATTCTGAAAGTGCTCTATGATGACACTAATCAATAAGAAATTCTGCCAGGGTTTTCACACTTGATCCTGGATTCTGGGAACTCTGGGTGATCCTGTTGATCACCCCAGGACATCCTGACACATACATATGGAGAAATCAATATGGATTTAAATCTAGAAGGTGCAAGGTGCATAGGACTACAGAGTCATTTTCTTTCTTTATTATTGTTTCTTTTTTATTTCTCAGGTTTTTTTTTGTTATTGTTTTTTGTTTTTTGTATACTAAACCACCCACGGCTATTTTATTCCATTAGAACTTAAAAGATTCTCCACAAATAAGTTTGGATTACATGAACTTGTTTGATGTCCTCCTTTGTTTGTGTGATCTAGCTACACTTTGTTAAATTCTTCTGAATTTGACTTTCTTTTTCATCTGCCAATCTTGGGAACCTCCTAATTATGGAGCATAGTCATGTATAAATACAACAAGTTAAATATACAAAGTACCACCTAATTATTACATAGGGCCTCAAATCATTTCAGTAGATTCAAGAAATAGGATGACTTTATGAACCTATATTTTTAAAATTAAAATATGGCTTAGATTGCATAGTTTGGTCTTTGAAAAGTTTGATGGTTCTGGCATAACATTCTCAGTCATGAATATTAATTTAAAATACTCTACAGAATAATTTGATACATTGTCTTGTTGGTTGCTAAACTCTCATCAAATGTATAACTATGTGCTGTGCTAAGGCTTTGTCTTCTGAAATTATGATTCTAAAATGCACTGAAAAAACATAGTCACAAAAAAGACTCTAATAATTTGTAAAGGTTAATTTGAATTGTCAACTTGATTGGATTAAGAGATGCAAGTTCAGGTCTTCTTGAATGGGTTCTTGATTGCTGCTTCGATTGAGTATATAAGACTCTCACTTCTTCACTCTTTCAAAGCAGACTCTGCCAGTAATTCTCCAGGTAGTTTCCATAAGCCTTGGTCTTGGACTAGGGTAGCACTGTTGATCCCTCTTGTTCTAGGGCTTCTGCTTCTTGGACTGCCCAACTTCTGGTTCTTACAGGTCTTAGGCTGCAGACAGTCATTTTGGACTATCCAGCTTCTGGTTGTGTAACCCAATATAATAAACTCCCTATATAATCATACTTCCTTTTGATTCTGTTCATCTAGAGAACCCTGACTAATGCATAGTTACCCTTAAATATAGTTTCCTTAAAAGGGTAGACCTAGTGTTTCAGAAGAGCTCTCTTTCCAATAGGTATATTTATATAATTGATATTACTATAAAAATTTTTCTTTATTCATGATTAATACACAAAGAAAATGTTTTTGCTAAATTCTGCAGGAGTTCCATTCCCCACCCACACACACCAGGGTTAAGACATAACAATAATATTTATGTCCCAAGCAAGAGCATCCATGTATATCAAACAAATCCTTCTCAATTCCAGAAACCAAATAGACCAAAATGCAAAAATACTAGGTGACCTTAATATACCTCTCTCACCATTGGACAGATTGTCCAAACAAAAGCTGAACAAAGAAACCAAAGAACTCAACAACACATTCACTAATTAAGACTTAACAGACATATATAGAATATTCCATCCATCAACCAGTGAATACACTTTCTCTCAGCAGCACATGGATCCTTCTCAAAACCAGACTGTATGTTATGCCACAAAACTACTCTTAGCAAGTACAAAAAATAGAGATATTACCTTGCATTCTATCAGATCATAATGGAATGAAATCAGAAATAAATAATAAAATAAAAAAACAGAAACTACTCCAACACCTGGAAATTAAATAATACACTATTGAATGATGCATGGATAACAGAAGACATCAGTGGGGAAATCAAAATCTCTGGGACACTATGAAAGCAATACTAAGAGGAAAATTCATTCCATGGAGTGAATTCAATAAAAGAATGAAGAGTCAACAAATAAATGACTGCACATTACAGTTCAAAGCCCTAGAAAAAAAAGTACAGATCAACACCCAAATTAGTAGAAGCCAGGAAATATTTAACATCAGAACTGAAATCAATGAAACTGAAACAAAAAAAAATTGAAAAAATTGACAAAACAAAAAGTTGGTTCTTTGACAAAACTAAACAAAATTGAAAAAACCTTAGCCACACTAACAAGAGGAAAGAGAAAACTCAAATCACTAAAATTCATGATGAAAAAGGAAATATCATGACAGATGCTATTGAAATACAAAACATAACTAGAAACTATTTAGAAAATCTATACTTCAACAAAGTAGAAAATCTCGAAGACATCAACCTATTTCTAGAGACATATGATCCACCAAACTGAATCTGGAGGACACACACATTTAAATAGATCAGTTTCAAGCAATGAAATAGAAGAAGTCATCAAAAGTCTACTTACCAAGAAAAGTCTAGGACCAGATGGATTCTCAGTTGAGTTCTACAAGACCTTCAAAGAAAAACTCATTCCAATTCTACTCAAAGTATTCCATGAAATAGAGGAGGAGGGAACCCTTCCAAACTCATTCTATTAAGCTAATATCACCCTGATACAAAAACCAGACAAAGACACATGGAGGAAAGAAAATTTCAGACCAATATCCATAATGAATATAGATGCAAAAATTTTTAACAAAATTTTAGCAAATCACATACAAAAACATATTTAAAAGAGAGTGCACTTTGACCAATTGGGTTTCATCCCAGGGATGCAAGGTGAGTTCAACATCTGGAAATCTATAAATGGAACTCACAACATCAACAGGCTTAAAGTTAAGAATCACATGATTATTTCAATAGATGCAGAGAAAGCATTTAATGAAATACAACACCTTTTCATGCTCAAAACTCTAGAAAAAATAGAGATAGTAGGAACATACCTCAACATTGTAAAGGCTATCTATGCTAAACCCAAGACCAGCATCATTCTAAATGGAGAAAAACTGAAAGCATTCCCTCTAAAAACGGGAACAAGGCAGGGATGTCCTCTTTCACCATTTCTATTCAACATCATCCTTGAAATTATATTCAGATAAATTAGACAGACTAAAGAAATTAAAGGGATGCAAATAGGAAAAGAAGAACTCAAACTATCACGATTTGCAGATCTTATGATTCTATATTTAGAGGAGCCAAAATATTCCACCAGAAAACTTCTGGAACTCATAAATAAATTCAGTAATGTAGCAGGACATTAAATCAACACTCATAAATCTAATGCATTCTTATTTATAAGTGATGAATCCTCTGAAAGAGAAATTAGGAAACCTACCCGGGAGAGATCTGGCCTGGAGCTGAGGGAGTTGCCAGATCCAGCAGGCAGTTTAGGCACTTTGGTGCCATTTTACAGCTTCCCTGGCAGAGAGCGACCATCTTCGGCTGCCTGAGTCCTCAGAGCTGAGCTCCGGTATTCTGGTGCCACAGTGCTGCGGCTCCTGCAGAGATCTGGCCTGGAGCAGAGGGAGTCACCAGCTCCAGCGGGGAGTTTAGGACCTTTGGCACCATTTTACAGCTTCCTTGGCAGAGAGCGAGCATCTTCGGCTGCCTGAGTCCTCAGAGCTGAGCTCCGGTGTTCGGGTGCCACAGTGCTGCGGCTCCTGCAGAGATCTGGCCTGGGGCAGAGGGAGTCACCAGCTCCAGCGGGGAGTTTAGGCCCTTTGGCACCATTTTACAGCTTCCTTGGCATAGAGTGACCACTTGCCACTGACTGAGCACCCAGCGAGGAGCTCAGGCCTGCCTGGGCTCTCAAGCCCACTGTCTCCATCACTGAGCACAGTTCTGTGCCCCGACCCCAACTAGGTCTACTGCCCAGGTCCACACCATGGCCCGGGGTCTAGCACCTTGCTGTATCTGATTGCCTATAAACACCAGGCTGCATCTGCTCAGACGCATTCATCACTCAAAACCTGGAGGTAGTGGGACAGCAGCTTTCTTGGGTCACCGCATGATCAAGCACCTCTCAAACATCGGGTGAGTTGCTGGAAATCTGCAGGGACACTTTAAGTCTTTACAGGGAAATTACAGTTCCTCTGATTTGCTACTAGAGGGGAAGATACACGAGTAACAGGATAAACATGGAAAGAAAGTGTCCCAAACAAACCTAGATGATATATCAAGAGAACCCAAAGACAGCGTGGTAGAAGGAATGACAGAAAGGGAGTTCAGAATGTTCATAATTAAAATGAACCGAAAAGAGAATGATGTGATGAGAGAGCAGATTCAGGCTATGAATAATCAGCTAATAGAGCAATTGCAGGAAGTAAAAAATCACTTCAAAAAAGAGATAGAAGTTCTGAGAAAAAAACAAACAGAAATCCTTGAAGGAAACAAGGAAATGAAGGAAACAATAAACCAAGTTAAAAACTCAATAGAAAGCATAATTAACAGAATAGATCACTTGGAAGACAGAACCTCAGACAATGAAGACAAAATATTTAATCTTGAAAACAAAGTCGAACAAACAGAGAAGATGGTTAGGAATCATGAACGAACCCTCCAAGAAATATGGGACATCATGAAAAGACCAAATTTAAGAGTTATTGGGATTGAGGAAGGCACAGAGATACAAACCAAGGGTATGAATAATCTGTTCAATGAAATAATATCAGAAAATTTCCCAAATATGATGAATGAGATGGAAAATCAATTACAAGAGGCTTACAGGAAACCGAACACACAGAATTACAACAGATCCACATCAAGGCACATTACAATGAAAATACCTAAAATACAAAACAAAGATAGATTTTTAAAGGCTGCGAGAGAAAAGCATCGGATTACCTACAGGGGGAAACCAATATGGATATCAGCAGATTTCTCAGCCCAGACCCTAAAAGCAAGAAGGGCCTGGACAAACATATTTCAAGCTCTGAGAGAAAACAGATGCCATCGAAGAATCTTATATCCAGCAAAACTTACCTTCAGATTTGATGACAAAATAAAATCCTTCCATGATAAACAAAAGCTTAAAGAATTCACAAAGAGAAAGCCTGCCCTACAGAACATTCTCAACAAAATATTCAAAGAGGAAGAAATGAAAAACAATAATCTCAGTCAACATGGGGAGGAATTACCCTAAAGAAAGAGTCAATCAAAGGAGAAACAAAGTTAAGCTAAAAACCCCCAAAAAGCTAAAATGGCAGGAAATCCAAGTCATATCTCAATAATAACCCTGAATGTAAATGGCCTAAATTCATCAATCAAAAGACATAGACTGGCAGATGGGATTAAAAGAAACAATATGCTGCCTTCAAGAGACTCATCTCATGGAAAAACATGCCCACAGACTAAAGGTGAAAGGTTGGGGAAAAACATACCATGCATAGGGACTGAGTAAAAAAGTAGGAGTTTCCAACCTCATTTCGGATAAAGCAGACTTCAAGCCAAAGTTAGTCAGAAGGGATAAAGAAGGACATTTCATACTGCTTAAAGGAAGCATAAATCAGCAAGACATAACAATCATAAATATTTATGCACCAAAAAATGGTGCATCCATGTATATCAATCAGATCCTTCTCAAATTTAGGAACCAAATAGACCAAAACACAGTAATAATGGAGGACTGTAACACTCCTCTCTCACCATTGGACAGATCTTCCAAGCAAAAACTGAAGAAAGAAACCATAGGACTCAATGACACAATCGCTAATTTGGACTTAACAGACATATATAGAATATTCCATCCATCAAAAAGTGAATACACTTTCTTCTCAGCAGCTCATGGTTCCTTCTCTAAAATAGTCCATATGTTATGCCACAAAGCTACCCTTAGCAAATACAAAAACATAGAGATACTACCTTGTATACTATCAGATCATAATGGAATGAAATTAGATATCAATGATAAAGCTAAAAACAGAAACTACTCCAAGACCTGGAGATTAAATAATATGCTATTGAATGATGCATGGATAGCAGACGACATTAGGGGGGAAATTAAAAGATTCTTAGAGGTCAATGAGAACAAAGATACAACGTATCAAAATCTCTGAGATACTATGAAAGCAGTGCTAAGAAGAAAATTCATTGCATGGAGTGCA
>JAJEJO010045062.1:0-14419 GCA_020662805.1 Glaucomys volans
TGTGACAGATACCATTGCCCTGTGTACATGCATGAATGCACAGATGGTGTGACTCTATTTTGTGTACAACCAGTGAAACAATAGCTGTACTCCATTTGTGTTCAATGAATCAATAAGTAAATAAACAATATTAAATTAACAAAATAAATAAATAAATAAATAAATATATAAATAAATAAAATGATAGCCATGAGCACATTCTTCTTGACCACACATTGGGTCTTACATTGGGCTTGCCACACCTGCCTGCAAGGTGCTCTGATGTTATCTGCCTCCCTGTTACAATGTTCTGCCCCTCCCCTGGTCTCTGGCCCCTTCCCTGGCAGACCTGTTCTTCGACAGGTCACATTTGTCACCCTGGATCCCACACATGATAGATGTTTTGACACGGTCCTTCCCAGCGGGTCTCCTTGTGCTTAACATCATGTCCTCTAGCTCCATCCATCTTCCTGCAGGTGTCCTATCTCTCTGTTCTTTGTGGCTGAATCCCTTGTGTCACATGCACCGTCATCTGCTGGAAGGCAGCCAGGCCCATTCCACAACTTGGACTTTTTAAGCTTTTTGCCTCTTCTAATACTTCAGGTTACCTGGTTTCAGCACAGTTCAAAGAAAGCTCAAGGTAGATATCAGTTATTACCTAGTTCTTCAAAACTAAATGAATGATGCTAGTCACGTACGTTGATATTACACAGTCTAAATCCCTGAAAAGAGATCTGGGTCTGATCCTACTGTCAGATGCACACTGAAAGGCTATTCTTCCACACTGTTCCTGTTTGACGCCACCTCCTACATCTGTAGTTAACACTACAGCCACTTTGTCCTTAGCTTGGAGTGAATCCCCAGACCAGGGCTCTTCATCTGGGGGCAGCTTTGTTCCCCAGGGTAATGTGAGAAGAGAATTTTGGTTGTCATGACTGCTGAGAACTGTCTTCTGCATCTAGTCAATAAAGAATTGCTTATTTGGAAGCAAATAATGCAAAAAAAAAGTAGCCCCTTCCAAATAAGCAATTATCCAGCCTGAATAATTGATACTGCAGAGCTTTGGAAATAACATTATCAGGAGACAAAGAGCACATAATTTACCATTTTTTCTATTTTTCCAGTGTAAATATATTTATTGATGACCTGATAAAATAAAGTAAGGGACAGCAAAAGAAAGGAGGTATTCTTTTTATTTTTTGAAGTCATTCATTTTTTTTTCATTTTCTTTTTGTTTTTATTTACTGATTGATTCATTGAACACAAATGGGGTACAGCTATTGTTTCATTGGTTGTACACAAAGTACAGTCACACAATCTGTGCATTCATGCATGTACACAGAGGTACACAGGGCAGTGGTATTGGTCACACATTTGTTATTTATACCCCCCACCCCGACCCCACTACTCTCTTCCATCTATGCTATCTATCATTCCTCCTCTCTTGCCACCCTTCCACCCCCCCACATTATGCACCATCATTCATTTATCAGAGAGACCATTCGGCCTTTGGATTTTGGGGAATGGCTGATGTAACTTAGCATAACACTCTCCAACATCATCCATTTACCTACAAATGCCATAATTTTATTCTTCTTTATGGCTAATATTCCATTGTGTATATATACCACAGATTCTTTAACCATTCATCTACTGAAGGGCATCTAGGTTGATTCCACAATCTAGCTAATGTGAATTGAGCAGCTATGAACATTGATGTGGCTGCATCACTGTAGCAATCTGATTTTAAGTCCTTTGGGTATAGGCCAAGGAGTGGGATAGCAGGGTCAAATGGTGGATCCATTCCAAGTTTTCTAAGGAATCTCCACACTGCTTTCCAGGGTGGCTTCAACAACTTGCATTCCCACCAGCAATGTATGAGTGTACCCATTTCCCCACATCCTCGCCAACACCTGTTGTTGCCTGTATTCTTAATTAAAAGTCAATCTATTGGGGTAAGATGAAATCGTAAGGTGGTTTTTATTTGCATTTCTCTTATAGGAAGGGTTGTTGAACATTTTCTCATAAGTCTGTTGATTGCTTGTAGATCTTCCTCTCTAAAGTGTCTGTTCATTTCCTTGGCCCATTTGTTGATTGGGTTATTAGTGTTCTTGGTGTAAAGATTTTTTAGAACTTTGTAGATTCTGGAGATTAATGCTCTATCTGAAGTGTGTGTAGCAAAGATTTTCTCCCACTCTGAGGGCTCTCTCCTCACATTGCTGATTGTTTCCATTGCTGAGAAACAGCTTTTTCGTTTGACTCTATCCCAAACAGTGATTCCTGCTTTTATTTCTTGCGCTTTGGTAGTCATGTTAAGCAAATCTGGTCCTAGAAAAACATGATGAAGATTTGGACCTATTTTCTCTTCTATTAGGTGCAGAGTCTCTGGTCTAATTTCTAGGTTCTTGATCCACTTTGCATTGAGTTTTATACAGGGTGAGAGATATGGGTTTAGTTTCTTTTTGCTGCATATTTATTTCCAGTTTTCACAGCAACATTTGTTGAAGAGGCTGTCTTTTCTCTATTGCATATTTTTTGGCTCCTTTGTCAAAGATGAGATACCTGTATTTATGTGGTTTTGTCTCTGTGTCCTCTATTCTGTACCATTGATCTACCTGTCGACTTTGGTACCAATACCATGCTGTTTTTGATACTATTGCTCTGTAGTATAGTTGACGGTCTGGTATTGTGATACCCCCTGCTTCACTCTTCTTTCCGAGGATTGCTTTAGCAATTCTGGGTCTCTTATTCCTCCAAATGAATTTCATGATTGCTTGCTCTATTTCTATGAGGTCCATCATTGGGATTTTAATTGGAATTGCATTGAATTTGTATAGCATTTTTGGAAGTATGGCCATTTTTATAATATTAATTCTGCCTATCCATGAACATGGGAGATCTTTCCATCTTCTCAGATGCTCTTTAACTCCTTTCTTTAGTGTTATGCAGTACTCATTGTAGAGATTTTTCACTTCTTTTGTTAGATTGATTCCCAAGTATTTTATTTTTTTTTTGAGGTTAATGTGAATGGGATAGTTTTCCTAATTTCTCTCTCAGAGAATGCATCACTTACGAATAAAAATGCATTAGATTTATGAGCATTAATTTTATATATTGCTACTTTACTGAATTCATTATGAGTTCCAGAATTTTTCTGGTGTAATTCTTAGGATCTTCTAAATGGAGAATCATGTCATCAGCAAATAGGGATAGTTTGATCTCTTCTTTTCCTATTCATATTCTTCCAATTTCTTTGTTCTGTCTAATTGCTCTGGCGGGAGTTTCAAGAATAATGTTGGATAGTAGTGGCGAAAGAGGGCATCCCTGCCTTGTTCCAGTTCTCAGGCAGAATGCTTTCAATTTTTCTCCATTTAGAATGATGTTAGCTGTGGGCTTAGCATAGGTAGACTTTACTATGTTAAGGAATGTCCCCACTATCCCTATTTTTCTAGTGTTTTGAGAATGAAGGGATGCTGTATTTTATCAATTGCTTTCTCTGCATCTATTGAAATAATCATGTGCTTCTTGACTTTAAGAATGTTGATGTGGTGAATTACATTTATTGATTTCCAGATGTTGAACCATCCTTGCATCCCCGGGATGAAACCCACTTGATCATGGTGCACTATTTTTTAATATGCTTTTGTATGCGATTTGCTAAAATTTTGTGTAGAATTTTTGCATCTATGTTCATTAGAGATATGGGTCTGAAATTGTCTTTCCTTGATGTGTCTTTCTCTGGTTTTGGTATCAGGGTGATATTAGCTTCATCAAATGAGTTTGGAAGGGTTCCCTCCTCCTCTATTTTGTGAAATACTTTGAGGAGTATTGGAATGAGCTCTTCTTTGACGGTCTTGTAGAACTCGGCTGTGAATCCATCTGGTCCTCTACTTTTCTTTGTTGGCAAGCTTTTGATGACTTCTTGTGTTTCATTGCTTGAAATTGATCTATTTAAGTTGTGTATGTCCTCCTGATTCAGTTTGGGTGGCTCATATGCCTCTAGGAACCTGTTGTTATGTTCCAGGTTTTCTATTTTGTTGGAGTATAAATTTTCAAAGTAGCTCCTTATTAATTTTTTTATTTCAATTGTGTCTGTTGTAATATTTTCATTCGCATCACGAATTTTAGTAATTTGGAGTTTCTCTCTCCTTCTCTTCATTAGCATGGCTAAGGGTTTATCAATTTTGTTTTTTTTTTCAAAGAACCAACTTTTTGTTTTGTCAATTTTTGAATTGTTTCTTTTGTTTCAATTTCGTTGATATCAGCTGTGATTTTGATTATTTCCTGTCTTCTTCTACTTTGGTGATGATCTGTTCCTCTTTTTCTAGAGCTTTCAGCTATAATGTGAGGTTATTGATTTGTTGCCTTTTCATTCTTTTATTAAATGCACTCCATGCATTGAATTTTCCTCCTAGCACTGCTTTCATAGTATCCCAGAGATTTTGATATGCTGTATCGTTGTTCTTGTTGACCTTTAAGAATCTTTTAATTTCCACCCTAATGTCTTCTGTTATCCATGAATCATTCAATAGCATATTATTTAATATCCAGGACTAGGAGTAGTTTCTGTTTCTAACTTTATCATTAATATCTAATTTCATTCCATTATGAGCTGATAGTACACAAGGTAGTATCTCTATGTTTTTATATTTGTTAAGAGTAGCTTTGTGGCATAACATATGGTCTATTTTAGATAAGGAACCATGCCCTGCTGAGAAGAAAGTGTATTTGCTTTTTGTTGGATGGAATATTCTATATATGTCTGTTAAGTCCAAATTAGCAATTGTGTCATTGAGTCCTATGGTTTCTTTGTTAAATTTTTGCTTGGAAGATCTGTTCAACAGTGAGAGAGGAGTGTTAATGTCTCCCAGTATTATTGTGTTTTGGTCCATTTGATTCCTGAAATTGAGAAGGATCTGATTGACCTACATGGATGTGCCATTGTTTGTTGCATAAATATTTATGATTGTTATGTCTTGCTGATTTATGCTTCCTTTAAGAAGTATGAAATGTCCTTTTTTATCCCTTCTGACCAATTTTGGCGTGAAGACCACTTTATCTGAAATGAGAATGGAAATCCAGATTTTTACTCAGTCCATGTGCATGGTATGTTTTTTCCCAACCTTTCACATTTGTACTGTGGGCATGTTTTTCTATAAGATGAGTCTCTTGAAGGCAGCATATTGTTGCGTCTTTCTTTTTACTCCAGTCTGCCAGTGTATGTCTTTTGATTGATGAGTTTAGGCCATTTACATTCAGGGTTATTATTGAGATGTGACTTGTATTTCCTGTTATTTCAGCTTTTTTGGGGTTTTTACCTTTACTTTGTTTCTCCTTTGATTGACACTTTCTTTAGGGTAATTCCTCCCCATAATGACTGAGATCGTTATTTTTCATTTCTTCCTCTTTGAAAATTTTGTTGAGAATGTGCTGTTGGGCAGGCTTTCTTTTTGTGATTTCTTTAAGCTTTTGTTTAACATGGAAGGATTTTATTTCATCATCAAATCTGAAGGTAAGTTTTGCTGGGTATAAAATTCTTGTTTGGCATCCGTTTTCTTTCAGAGCTTGAAATATGTTGTTCCAGGCCCTTCTTGCTTTTAGGGTCTGGGCTGAGAAATCTGCTGATATCCGTACTGGTTTTCCCCTGTAGTTAATCTGATGCTTTTCTCTCTCAGCGTTTGAAATTCTATCTTTGTTTTGTTTGTTTTGTATTTTCATTATAATGTGCCTTGGTGTGGATCTGTTGAAATTCTGTGCGTTTGGTGTCCTGTAAGCCTCTTGTAATGGATTTTCCATCTCATTCATCATATTTGGAAATTTTCTGATATTATTTCATTGAACAGATTATTCAAACCCTTGGTTTGTATCTCTGTGCCTTCCTCAATCCCAGTAACTTTAAATTTGGTCTTTTCATGATGTCTCATATTTTTTGGAGCTTTCATTCGTGATTCCTAACCATCTTCTCTGTTTGTTTGTCTTTGTTTTCAAGATTAAATATTTTGTCTTCATTGTTTGAGGTTCTGTCTTCCAAGTGATCTATTCTTTTAATTATGCTTTCTATTGAGTTTTTAACTTGGCTTATTGTTTCCTTCATTTCCTTGTTTCCTTCAAGGATTTCTGATTGTTTTTTTCTTAGAACTTCTATCTCTTTATTGAAATGAGTTTTTCCTTCCTGCAATTGCTCTATTAGCTGATTATTCATTGCCTGAATCTGCTCTCTCATCACATCATTCTCTTCTTGGATCATTTTATTATGAACATTCTGAATTCCCTTTCTCTCATTCCTTCTACCATGCTGTCTTTGGGTTCTCTTAATGTATCATCTAGGCTTGTTTGGGACATTTTCTTCCCATGTTTTCTCATGTTGCTCATGTATCTTCCCCTCTAGTAGTGCAAATCAGAGGGATTGCAATTTTCCTGTAAAGACTTAAAGTATCCCTGCAGATTTCCAGTAACTCACCCGATATTTGAGATGTGCTTGGTCAAGCAGTGATCCAAGATAGCTGCTGTCCCACTAACTCCAGGTTGGGAATGATCAATGCTTCTGGGCAGAGGCAACCAGGAGATGCATCACCATGGCCCCACTGTAAGACCTGAGCTGAGTTCAGAGGACCTAGGCCGCCAAAGGTGGTCTCTCTTCCCCAGAGAAGCTGCAAAATGGTGCTGAAAGGCCCAAACTCCCCACTGGAGCCGACAATCAGCTCCACTCCTGGCCAGATCTCACCTGGAGCCACAGTGCTGCATCCCTACTGGAAGGCCTGAGCTCAGCTCTGAGGGCTCAGGCAGCTGAAGATGGTCTCTCTCCGCCAGGGAAGGTGCAAAATCAGGAGGCATTCTTATGTGGATTGACATGGAAAGCAGTTCAGGGCATATTATTATTTTAAATATGGTTTAGTTGTCAATGAACCTTTATTTATATGCAGTACTGAGAATCAAACTTGGTGCCTCACACATGCTAGGCAAGCACTCTACCACTGAGCTATGACCCCAACCCAAGGAAACATTATTAATTGAAAAAAGCAAATTGCAGAACAGCATGGATTCTTAGATTACATGTATCTTTTTAAAACAAATGCATAAATTATATTCATGCATATACAGGTACTGAAAATTCTGGAGAACAACAGATTAGTACTGGGGAGGTGTCTCTGACCAGGAGAGAAGAGCGAGTTCTCCTTATACTTTATTTACGTTATTCATTGTGTGAAGGTACCCTTTCAAGCAATAAGTCTGTATACCATCTTTTCCATTTTTGTCTCCAAGAAGTTTGTAGCCCAGGGAGTCCTGATGGACACTCACACACACATCACGTGTGACACAGCACATGGCCTGTGAGAGGCAAGTCAGGCACTAAGTGGAGCAACCGAGGCAGAGTCCATCCACACCCCGAATAATAAAGGGGTTTAGAAAGAAGGATAAGTCAAGAAGGATCTGAAAGAAAAGACCAGGGATCAGAGAGGCAGGGAGGAAAGAAGGCAGCCTTGGCATGGAGGAGGAAGATGTTGAATACAGAAGCCAGAATCCAACAGCTGGCCTGTTTCCATTGCCCATTTACAACGTATACCAGAGAGCAGAAGCAACAAGTGGGACAAACACCAGCACCCACCGCCTGCCTCGGAAGGTTGGATGCTTTACGAATTTTATTCATGTAAGTTTGACATTGCACGGTATGAAAAGTTGACCTGAATGTACACATCTCAATGAAATGTGAATGTCTCCTACTTTTAACTTTTCCAGGGGAATCACATAATCCCAAGCCAGCAGGGGTAGGAGGTCACAGCCTGGTTACATTGTTGCCTTGAGCAGATGATATTTGAGCTCATTAAACAATAAAGGCCACAATCCTTTGTCCCTGACCCCAAAACACACATCAAACCACCAAATTTCAGCTTATTTCAAATTTCTCCAAATAAGTCATGGTGACTCTTGCCTGTTATTTTAACATGGACAGCCATATAATTTAAAATGATTTTGAAAAATTCTTCAGATAGTCAAGTGATTTTGATGTGTTTATTAGTGTGCTGAAAAACACACCCCAGAACTAATAACTTTGCAAAAGCAATTAGAAATGGAAGGTGAAAACAAATAATGCCAGGCCATTGCCGTGGTGTGCTACACCATTTGGGTGCACTTGCTAAGATGTGTGAAAAAGGACTCTAGGAGACAGGGCGATCTCTAACCCAGGTATACACAGTGGTTCAAGGAAGATGGGGATACTGGCAGTGACTGCCCCAGGATTTCTCCTGCCACTGGGTCCCTAGACAATGTGTCTCCTGACAAGGGAAGTGGCTGCCTCAGCACTGCAGGAATTCATCGCCATTTCTGTTTTCCATATAGGCTCTGTGGACCTGGAGTGCTGCTTTGTGAACTGACTCCAGATCCCACCTCCAGCCTCCCAGGCAAGGTGGCAATATCTGGAGGAAGATAATTCACAATTCTCCCTCTCAGAGAAAAATGTCTTTCCAACACTTTGCTACACTGTGAATATGGGTGCAATTTTCTATGGAAATAGAAGCCAAAAGAGGCAAGTCCAGACTTTTCATGGTTAGGGCAAAAGGGTGGCATTAGTCTAATCACTGCGCAGCTACAACAGGAGCCATGGATATACAAACCAGTTCTCAGCCCCCAGCTGAGAAGCAGGGAGGAGCTGAATCAGCTTCAGTCAGAAGGAGAGGGTTTATCTTCAGTGAACCCGTTATGAGAACTTCCCTGTTTCCTCTGGCATGGCAGAGGGCAGGGGAGGTCACAAGGAGGAAAGGAGAAATTACTACCTCAGAAATTAACCAAAACTTCAGCTTGCAAGGAGACCACCTAGGAGTTCTGCAAGGTCCTGAAGCTCCATGAGGACTCCTGACACCAGAGAGCTTTGGCACCCTTTAAGAGAGTCTACCCTGGCTCTTCCCCTTGCCCTCCTCCCTGTACCCCAGTCCCTTGCTCTGCTCTAGTGGATTTTATCCTGTCCATTGGTTGGGTTTTAATTGGTGCTGTATACTTACACATAAACCTGGGATTTGTTATGATCTGTCCATACATGTACATGGCCAGTTTCATCCTGCAGATCCTCCCCCTGCCACCCTGCACCCTCCACCCCCTTCCTCTACTTCACTGCTTTCCCTTCTATTTCACAAGGTCCCCCCATTTTTTAATATTTTCACAAATATTTGCACTGGGCTCACCATTCTGGTGTGTGTAGTGGAGCGAGACATCTCTGTGCTTTCATGTTCACCATTCCACACACCACTAAACCTCTTTTTGTATTCAATTTGCCCCTAGAAGTTTGAGAAATACAACAGTTGGTGGTACAGACAGAGTGTAGCCCAAGAGAAAGAGCTCTAAAATGGGAAACTGAAGATCCAGATGCCAAGCCTGAGTCTTGGTCACTCCTTGGTTGGCTTTCTGTATGATGTCAGCCCTGCTCTGGTTGACTCATCTTATTGATACTCAACTCCTTCCATTATAAAAAGTTGAGGTCATCAGATACCATAAGAACTTGATGTATGATGATGATGAGGTGATAATGAGGGTGGTGATAGTGGTGGGGAGGAGGATATTGAAGATGAAAATGAAGGTAATTAAGGTGATTATGATGGTGAAGGTGATGGTGATAGCAGTGATGGTGAAATAGAAGGGAAGGCAGTGAGTAGAGCAAGGAGGTGGAGAATGTAGGGTTGCAGGGGGAGAATGATGGTGATGATGTTGATGGTGGTGATGTTGATAGTGAGGATGGTGATTGTGTTGATGGTGATGCTGGTGATAATTTTGAGGGTGGTGATAGTGATGGTGATTATGGTAATAGTGATGGTGATGATGTTGATAGTGATGGTGATTATGGTAATAGTGATGGTGATGATGTTGATAATGATGGTGATTATGGTTATAGTGATGGTGATGGTGGTGATATTGATGGTGATGGTGGTGATGATGGTGATGGTGATTATGGTGAAGGTGGTGATGCTGATGATAGTTATGGTGGTGATGGGGATCCTCAACAGTTAGAGGTATGCATCACTAATTTGCAGATGAGAAAATCATGGTTCAGAGAGAGTAGGCATACTGCCCAAGGTTACACAGCAACCTCTCAGTAGTAGATCTGAGATTAGTGGTGAAGTCTCTGAGCTTGTGGTAGATTTACCAAATATTCCAGTGTCCCTCCTTATTACAGGAGGAGTATTCATCCCCTCTCCGGTGAACTCAAGAATGGACATGCAGTTTCCTTTGAGAAATGAAAAGGCAGCAGAACTCATGTGTGTCACACTTAAGCAGAAGTATTAAGTGGGTAAACTGGTTTTGGTCATGATCTCTTTTCCCTCTGTCATGATATTAACAATATTCTAGGTTGGGAGACAAACCATAGCCTGAATCTCTGAGTGAGGACCACGTAGATCAAGCCATATCCATGCAGTATAAACAAGAAATAAACCTTTATGACTGTTAGCCTCTGAAACTGGGGAATATTTAGGAAAGGATTATTTGTTAATGCATCATAATCTCCCTTACCCTGACTGACACATGTTCTTAAGAGATATGTCAGGATGCTAAGTGGGTGAAATCCAGAGGACGCAGCTGGCCTATACTCTGTTCTCAAATAGAAGGCAACATCTAAGTATCAATACAAAAGGCTGAAAAGGGCAAGAACATATGCAGCCATTCAATAAAATGGTGGGGCTGGAAAGACAAATACTCAGTCTTACCTGACAATTAAGGAGGCAATGAACCACAAAGAGCAAAACCCCCTGCAGGACATTGATTATGGTGAACAAGTAGGCAATAACTGATCCAACCGTCTGCCCTACTTCTTCAACCATGAAAAAACCAAGGACCCAGGAACATCCGAGGACAAACAGCTGAGCAAAGGCTTTTAATGTCATGACCCTGGGGAAAAGAGCAGTATTAACTGCAGCTTAACTGAAGACTGTGAGTTTGTTAGTACAGGGCCTTATTGAGCCTGATAACAACCTGCAGTATGTGACTGACACGAGGTCTACACTGCCTGACAGTCAGGCAGAACACATCCTCTCAAACACTTCTGCTAAGAATAATGTTTTCTCCCAAACTTCACTTGCACATGCATATGTGAGGAGTGGGGAATCATCAAGAAGAGGGAGACTGACCCTCCAAGATCGAGGAAATGGAGGACAACGGATGTTAAGTTGGTCTGGTAAGTGAATGAGACCAAAGTCAAGCCAGAGGTTGGACAGGTACTCCTCCTAGTTCTACACATATCACTACCACTCTTGGAGAAGGTGGACAGTTAGCTGGTTGGTTCATATTGTCAGTGGGAAGAATAGCATCCAGCTCATCAGCTAGAGCTTATTGGCCAAGAGCTTATTGTGCTTAAGAATTTAGATGGCACCATTGAGAACAGAGTTTCTACAATCAAGGATAGTGAATTCCAGAAGTCAGTGGACTCTCAGAAGCTAGAAAAAAAGGATAATGTTAATACTCTGACAATTCAATATGAAGAATGTTATACCAAGGAGAAAATCAGTGAATGCTTCTTGAACAAAGAAGTAAAGCAATGGATCAAATTACCCGAAAATCATGGTGTTTTCATGGTGCTTACTTCTTTTTCTGTGGAGGGGATTAGGGAGATTTGCTTGTGCTAGGAAAGGCTCTATGATTGAATCACACACACAGCCCAGTTTGTCCTTTTCTAAGTTGCCCTCTTTGTCATATAGAAGAAGAATGTCTGTCTGTTTTGTCTGGGAAGAAACCCAGGGCCTCTGCCTGCTAGGCTGGCACACTCTTACTGAGCTACATGTCCAGCCCCATGTCATGTTTTTGAATGGACTTTCTCTTTCTCAGGCATGGTGGTCCTGTAGGACAAATCTGTGGCTATTACCAATTCCAGTGTCTCTTACTTCGTGTCCTGAATGGTGGAGACTTCTTATTTAGGGAGGAAAGTTAGCTTCTCAAAATCCACATAATTTGAAAGTAGAACACCAAGTTTATCTGTGGGAAAAACATGGAAAAAAAGACTTGGAATTTTCTCTCAATTCCATTTCAAACAACACAACTTGAGTTGGATCTGAGAACCTGTCCCCAAAGGACACCAGCTTTGTAAGGTCAGCAGGGACACACTCAGGTCCATCATGTGCGGCACAGGGTATGTTACTGTAGCACTTGGCTTGTCCTGTAGCACTTGACTTGCTTGGTGACTCCATCACTTATTGTCCAACAGGACACTCTGAAAGTGGGAGGTTGCTACCAATACCTATACCAGGCAACAGATGTAATCAGGACACTCCTGACAAACAGGAGGCTGGGTTGCTCTGTTCATAGCAAGCACTCACTGAATTTTGTTGAATGAATGAATGCAGGGCTTTTTATTCTGGCCCCAGCATATGGCTACATTATTCCAAGAACAACCATTACACTAGGGGAAATGATTAAAGGTTAACAATATTGTCAGAAGCAGAGTTTGGTCTCACTGAGCTGTATTTTTGTATATTTATCTCATTTCCACTTTAAAAGATAAGAAACACTCTCTATGCTAGGTCAACCCAGGGCCAGCACACCCATAAATAACTATTGCCTACCAACATGATGACAGCCACTGGTCCCATGAAGCTCCAGATGAATCCCGCATCAAGACTGAGTCAGCAGCTATGGAGCAAAAGACAAGCATTAACTGGGCTTCCTCCAGAGGGGAAAGGGGTTTGCACAGAGGCTCCTAGAGCAAGATTGGAGCAGCACAAGGAGCCACTGAGTTCAGACCTCAGGCTCTTGACACTGATCTCAACTAACACAAGCTGTGTGCACCAAGTCTTGGTTTCCCTAAGTGTAAAGTGCAACTAATCAAAGCTCTGGGAGATTAGGTGACTCATACAGTTGTGCACTAAGGACTGAAATCAGGTAATACCAGTGCTCCAAGTTTGCCTTTCTTAAATAATGTACTGGCTATTCTGGATTTTCCTCCTCTTCCATGTAAATAGTTCACCAAAATTCAAAAATAATTTTGTGGGCTTTTGATTGGGAATGTGTCAGATCTATATATTAATGGGGGAAGTACTGAAGTCATGAGAGTATTGAATCTCCCTGTCCATTAACTTGGAATACCCTCTACATTTATTCAATCTTCTTTGATTTCTCTCACTAGAGTTTTGTAGTCTTCTCACACAGAACATGTAGGAAAAGATGAAATGTGATCATGTGTGTGAAGCTTTTGGAGGTGGCTCCTAGCAAAGAGCTCACTCGATGTAGTTACTATGACAACAATGATTGTCATGATGAGAAAGAGCAAAAAACAATAATTTAACTAGAGCCATAAAAACAATCAACATTAACTGAATGTTGCATATACAAAGTTCTCTATCCTCAAACACTGTGTGTTCTGTCAAGACTAATGTTGTTAACGGTAGTATAATTTATCCTAGAAGGAGATCTGGAAGTATGAATCTGGTGAAAGTAACAAGCCTCAGCTAAGAGGGGGCAGAAAAGCTTCTACACCTAAGTTCTAGCACAAGGCTTGCAAACTACAGGCCATTGGCTACCCTACACTATCACTTGTTTGATTGAAACACAGCTTCCCTAATTCATTTGCATATTGTCAATGGTTGCTCTCACAGTAGAAAGGCAACACTGAGTAGTTGCCACAGTGACCATAGGACCTGTGGAGCCAAAAATAGTTACCATCAGTCCCTTTAGGGGAAAGTTCATCAGCTTCTGCTCTTCCCTACCAGTTGGTCTCCTGAATCATCTGGCAGGGTACAGGGTTCAAGTTAGAGGAAGGGCATCTCCTTAAACTTAAGAGGAACAACAATGGACTTGATATGTCACTGCATGCACAAGCACTTCCTAACACAAGCAGCACCACCAGAATGTCAGCTTATCCAAGAAATTGTCCTGCACAAATCTTTGCAAACTTCTCCAGTGAGGCAGCAAACCATGGATGCTAAGAGCACTGCCTGAGAATTCTGGCCTGCTTCCTTTATAACTCTGACCTTGGGAAAGAGCATGAAGTGCAGTAATCCCCAGATACCTGTGCATGACATAGTAAACTGCCAAGTTCATGACTGGTCATGGTGAGAATGACATGAGCTATGGCGTACAGGAAGCATGAATTCTAATCCATCCCTGGCCTTTGACAATTGTCACAGTTGTTATTCTCCATCGTTTGGAAATGAATCTCAACCCATTCCACCTATCTTTCAAAATCCTAAAACCATGTAGCCCTTAGGTTCTTAATGTGGAGCCATGGATTTGCTTTACCTGTCCTAAATTTCCAGAAGTTGTATCCAAATTTTTGTATGCATATGAATTTGTCTGGGGAATGGAGCTTTGTTTTCACCACAGTTATCAATGGGATTCAACCCCAAAGATGCAGAGAACAACCATTCTAAAAATTTTCAAAATCAATAGCAGTGGAGCATAAAGAAAGACTGGCAATTCATGATTTTGATTTCAAAGCACACATGGACTGCAAATACCATCTCCACCA
>JAJEJO010045071.1:0-42184 GCA_020662805.1 Glaucomys volans
CTTCCCCCAATCCTACCCTTTTTCTCCTCCTGCCATCCTTATTTTCATCTCTGACTCTGTCCCTGGTCTCTCACATTTCCCTATTGCCCTCCTGAAGCCCTTAATCTCTACCCCATCTTTCCCCTACACATTCTCTCATCACAAGCCATTGTTAAGGAAGAACAATGGAACAGGCTGGGGCTTCTAGGGCCCTAGATCTGAATGGTGTTGTCTAGACCTAGGCATCAGGGGTTCCCAGCACCAAATCTATTTTTGTCTTGGTTCACATCCTATCTGACCTTCTTGGCAACAGTTTTCATATTCATCCATTCATCTATCCATCCATCCATCCATCCATCCATCCATCCATCCATCAACTGTTCACTGAACACCTGTCTTGAACCAGGGACATCCATGTTCAATGATCCCTATTCTCTTGTTCACTTGTCAGAGTAACCTCAGGAGAGGATGGATAACAGTCATTGTACCCACTATTCATAGAGGAAAAGTTAAGGCCCAGAGAGGGGAGATGACTACAGAGCTCCATAGCCTTTAGCAGCAGGGGAGGCACTTCAAACCCTGCCCTCTGGCAGACCACAAGGTCTCACATAAGGGGGATTCTGAAAGGAAAATAGGCATCACTGAGGGCCCCAGTTTCCAACCTGAGGGACTCATAATATGCGCATGTAGGGAAGTACTCAGCCGCCCAGGGAAGGGACTCACCTTCCCTGGCCAGTCCATCTTGAACCTCTGTAGGAAGTCAGAAAGCTACAGAAGGAGAAGAAATGCTGCCAAATTCTGTGGTACATGCCTATAAGCCCAGCTACTCTGAGGGCTGAGATAGGAGGATTGCAAGTTCAAGGCCAAGTTGGGTAATTTATCCAGGCCTTGTCTCAAAACAAAACAAGAAGAGGAAGGAGGAGGGCTGGGGACATAGTTCAGTGGTAGTGTTTGTCCAGCATGCGCCAAGGCCCCGGATTTGGATTTCTAGCATTGCAAAAAACAAAACCCCAAACAACGGGCTGGGGATATAACTCAGTTGGTAGAGTGCCTGCCTCGAAACCTCGCAAGCACAAGGCCCTGGGTTCAATCCCCAGCACCGCCAAAAAAAAAAAAAAAAAAAACCAAACAAACAAAGACAAAGAAAAAAAGTGAAATTCTGCAAACCCACCATGTGCCAGGCTCCGCACCAATGGTTTTCATTTCCACCTTCTCATCTTTCCAAATAGGCATTACAATCCCTTTTGGCTGGTGAGGCTCAGAGTTTAATCATCGTGTCCTAGATCCCACACAGTGAGCCATGGAGCCTACAGATGTGATGCAGACACAGACTGCCAGATCAGTGCCCTTACTATCATTTCACCTTCAGCCAGCCTCCTTCCTAAAATGCTCAGCTTAGCTGGGCTCCACCTCAGGCATCTTACTGCTCACTGGCTTCAGCTCCTTGCTCATGCATTCAGTACAACCTAAAAGGGGCTGTGCTATTTTTAGGGTTTGATGATGGAGTCTCACCCAGTCCCTGCCCTCATGGTCTTCCAGACTATAGGGAGACTTCCAGACACTGCTCTAGAAGGTTCTGGGGATTCAACAGGGAAGAAGAATCAAATTCCAGCCTCCATGGAGCTAACATTCTAGAGTGCATTAAATGCTGTTTAATTGAACTTTGCATTTTATGGAAATGTTCTGTTATCTGTGTTCTCCATTATGGTGGCTAATGAGCACTTGAATATGGGTAAGTGCCGTGTGATTGAGAAGCTAAAACTTTAATTTTGATTAAGCCACATGTGGCTAGAAGATATCAACTTGGATCGCACAGGACAAGAATCTTAACAAATTGGGCTCTGGGGAAGCAAGCAGAGGCAGAGTAATAAAAGATATGTAGAGGGGAAAGGTCAGAATCCCGGGCACCCTGAGAACCCAGAGGTGACAGCCTAACCCAGTCCGAACGGTTGCAGGAAAGTGTGGGGGATGTCAAGTGGAGGAACTCTTTAGAACCCCAAGTTTATGGAAACATTTTGGGGCGTGGACAGTGATTCTCCAACCTCCGTCTGGTCTCTCCCTCCAGATCATGACTCGCCCATCTGCGGCCAACAAGAACTTCCCCTACCACGTGCGCACGTCGCAGATCGCCTCCGCAGGTGCTCCGGGCACCGGAGGGAGCCAATCCACAGACAAGGCCTTTCCGCAGCACGTCTATGGGAATGTGACCTTCATTAGCGACTCGGTGCCCAACTTCACGGAGCTCTTCTCCATCCCCCCGCCCACCTCCTCCGTAAGCCCCGCGGCCCCGGCGCCCGAGGAGCTGCTGGCGCCGCCCCTGGAGTATCTCACCCCGCTCCCGGCCCCGCCGCCGCCCCCGGTGCCCGGGCGCCTGAGCCCGCCCCCTGCCTTCCGCACGCCCCGCGCCCCAACGCCGCGCCGCGACCGTCCCCTGGCGCCCGCGCCCACCCTGCCGGACTGGGTCCTGGCGCTACTGCGCACGCCCCCTCAGACGCCACGCGCGGTGCCCCCACCGCCCGCCTTCCGCGGCTCTCCCCCAGCTCCCCGGCCGCCGCCGGAGTTTGCCCGGCGCACCCCGACGCCTCCCCTTGAGTACCTGGCTCCGCTGCCCAGGCGTCCCGCTACCCACTCCTTCCCTGACTGACACGTGCGTCCATGCTTGGGGTAGTAGGGTCTTCTGGGGGAGGGGGACGGGCCTTCGGGGCCGCATCTGCCCCCCGAGGGTTCCGGACGGCCTCTGACCCTGACCCCCCTCCCAGGCCGGGAAGCAGGTGGAGGAGACAGCGGTAGCGGCGGCGGTGGCCCCGAGGGGCCGTGTGGTGACCATGGCCGAGCCGGGCGCAGCCTCCCCGCCCCCTCCCGCTCGGTTCCCCAAGGCGGCCGATCCGGGCTGGGATGGCCCGACGCCGCCCTACCAGCCGCTTGTGCCCCAGACGGCGGCGCCACACACCGGCTTCACCGAATACTTCAGCATGCACACGGCCGGGGGCTCCGCACCCCCGATCTGAGCACCCCTGGCCGCCCCTGTTCCATGGGCCGCGCACCGGGCCCCGGCTGGGCTCCGGACCCCCAGCTCTGTCCCGTCCCCAGGGCTTGGCTAGCCCAGCCCTCTCAACTCTCCCCACCCCGCGCGCCCAGGTCGGGTGCGCTGCGTCCCGCCCCTACTCCCCTCTCGTGCCAAACGGTCCCGCGGGAGCCGCTCTCCCCGTCCCCTCCCTCAGCCCCTGCCCCGAACGGCGCCGGATTCTGGGCTCCCGCTGTTCCGTGATCTCCGACCCCCTGATCCCCTCCGAGACCTCTGACCCTGCGGGACTCCGGAAAACACACGACGACCGCCGGGACCCAGATCGTGACTCCAGGATTCCGCGACCCCGAGCCACTACTCCCGGGACGGATATTGTGAAGCTGGTCTCGACTTAAACCCTCCCTCGGATCCGTGACCTTGGACCCGTGCTCTCAGCCCCTATCTGCATTCCGGGGGCCTTCCCTCGGTCCCTGGCAGAAAGATACCCCTGCCTTCTTGCCAAAATAAAAAAGGATTTGTTTTTATTTATAATGTGGCTTCTTTTACATCTTGATAGTGCTGAGCGGCGGGATTAAGCAAGAACCGTTTCAGGCTCAGGATCACTGTGTGTCCAACTGTGATATGGCGTTTTGGGACCCGAGGCAAGGGTTTGCATAATCTGACCTTTGTGTTGACCCAGAATCTGGGAGTACAGAAGATATCAATCATCTAGCAGAGTCCTATATTGCACTGCTCCTTTATTCTTACCTTCTTTTCCAATCGGAGATACAGGCGCCCTCCAGTGGCAAAAGCTTTGCTTAGCCAACGGCACATGGCTTTGCTATCCCAAATTTTGCAGCACGTTCTTACCGCTGCGCATGCGTGATTCGCTCTCCTCTCAAAAGGGTCGCTGATGCGCATGCGACCGGGGAGTCCAGATGGGCGGGGAGACTTCCGGAAGTCTCTCTTTGTGGAGGGGTGGAGTTGCACGCTCCGCAGTCCTCCCAGGGCCGCTCTGACCTGCCGGTCTTCAACTTCTCGCCTCCTCTCGGCTGGTCCTCCCAGAGCGGCCTCTCGGTTCCCGCCCCCTCACTCTCCCAGCGGGTCTTCCCCGGGCCTCTCTGGCCCGAGCATCCCCTAGTCTCTCTGGTCTGGCCTATCCGGCTTGGGAAGGAGGTGCGGGTGGGTGAGCTAAAGGGAGTGCGCCTATGGGATCCAGGCCCGAGTCGTGAAGACAGGCTCCGCCCCTGGCACCCGCTCGCGCCCCGCCCCCAGCTGGAGGGGGTCTCCCCGGACCTACCTGGCCGGTCGGGGCCCGCACCCTTTATGGAGGCCCTTCCAGGCCTTAGAACCCTTCGACCCTGGAGACCCTCCCTTCCATAAGGTCTGTTTTGGCCTGCGGAGCCCCGAGTCTAACCCCTGGACACCATTTATGGGGTCAGCCCCCCTATGGGGGCCCGTGTCTATCAGGGACCCTTACGGTCCCTAAGCGTCGACCCCATCCAAAACGACCCTGTATACAGGGCCTTCCATGGGTGGATAGGGCCCACCCCTCGGCTTCCAGAGCCCATCAACAGCGGCTGTTCCCTTCGCGGGGACTGCGTCTGCTGGACCTCCCCGGTCTGCAAGGCCATGCTACCTCTATAGAGGTTGCATTTGCCGGGCCTCACCCAAGTAGAGGGTACTCTCCGGATCTTTAAGGCCCTTCCCATCTCTAAGGAGTCAGTGCTCGAGGCGGCGATGGCCTTGAGCCAGGCTCTGGGCGCGGCACTGGCCCTGGCCTTGGCCATGTTGGGGCCGCTGTCCCCTGGGGCCCTGGCCGGGGACTGCAAGGGGCAGCGGCAGGTGCTACGGGAGGCACCAGGCTTCGTGACGGATGGTGCGGGCAACTACAGCGTCAATGGCAACTGCGAGTGGCTTATCGAGGGTGAGTGGGGCCGCCTGGGTCACTCACTCATTCGCTAGTCCATTCATTTGTGCATCCATCCACCCAGCAGATTCCCAAAGCCCGGTTCTGGTCCAGAGCTTTTACTCTGAAATGCAGGATACCCAGGGTTGTAGCTATTCTGAGCCCTGTTCTGGAGGACTGAAAGTCTGGTGGGGGAGGTGTGTGCAGACTAATCAGAAGCTTCAGTGAGGGGTATTCTGAGTAATTGCTAAAAACTAAGGTTCTCCATCCAATTACTTGGTTTAGAATTTAGGCTATATGGCTTATTAAGTCTGTGACTTTGAGCAGTTGACTTACTTTATCTGAGGTTTGACTTCTCCTACCCCAAATGGGGATTGACAATAGTAGAATTAAATGAAACCAGGTATTTAACTTACCTGATGCATGGCATTTAATAAATGTTCAATAAACGATATTAGGATTATTATTGTTATGTTTAAAGTACTTCAATAAAAACATTTTTCTGGTCATTCATGTGCCACATATATTTGCCACCAGAACATAGTAGAAGACCAAGAATCCCCAGCAGTCTCTAGTAACTTAGGGCTTGAAGTCCAGTGGGGGAGACAAATACATTAATAGACAGTGGCAGCTCAGAGTGGTCAGTGATGGAGAAACCCTAGAGCCTGGGAGAACAGGGAGGTTTCCTGAAGGAGCTGTCAGAGCTGAGATCTAAGTGACCAGTGGAGTCAGCAGGAGTTGGAAGAAGAGAATTCCAGAAAGAGGGAGAAGTCTGTACTGTACAAAGACTTCAACCCTACCCCTATGGGCTCCTGGACAATGGGGGGGGGGGGACAAAGCCATCCCTGGGGAGTGGGAAGCTCAGAGAAAACATTTGACTTAACCTGGGGTCTGACTGAGACCAGGGGCATGGGTAAGAAGTGGAAAAGCATTCCTGGCAAGGAAAGCAGCCTGCAAAGGCCTGGAAGTGGGAGAGCATGATGCTTTTGAGCAACTGTAAACCAAATATGCTGAAACAGAGTCTCAAGTAATAACCATCAAACCAGAGGTTTGGGGGTTGGGAGAAGCCAGAGGGTTTAGGACTTTGTGATTTTGAACTGTATCCTGAAGGCAATATGGAGGGAGAAGAGAAGTCCAAAGACAGTGTCTAGAAAATTCCAGGAAGGCCTCACAGGGCAACAGATGTGGCAGTGGCCTCCAAGGAGAGATAGGAGGTCCTGGGCAAAGGCCAGAGGGATAACAGAGCCTGGGTCATGTAGGACTTCTCTTGGTTGGTAGACTGGGGAACTTGGTTTTTTGTTTGTTTGTTTTTTTAATGTTGGGAGCACTGGGGAGCTACAGAAAGTTTTTCTTTTTTTAAAATACTTTTTAGTTGTAGATGGACACAATACCCGTATTTCATTTATTTATTTCTATGTGGTGCTGAGGATCAAACCCAGTGCCTCACACATGCTAGGCAAGCTCTATACCCCAGCCCCTACAGAAAGGTTTTGATAAGGGGAAGGGCATGATTTGATTTATGTTTTAGAAGATTATGGGTTATAGATGAAGGCATGTTTCTTGGGGTAAGCATGTCTACCTGATCCCAGTATGGGAGCCATTTCTCTCAGACTGCAGGATGAGAACAACATGAGTGTGGTGGGGAGTATAAATCATTCTCTGACCCTGAAGATTCCCAAACAGGCTGGGAATGGTGGGTCTGGGTATGACATTAAGCCCCCAGTGTGCTCACTGAGGCACTGCTTAGGGCTGAGGCAGAAGGAGGCACAGGGGTTAGCTGGATGGGCTTAGGGGAAGGTAAAGAATCTGCTGGAAATCATAGAGAAGGAGCCTCTGAAACAGGGTTCTGAAGTACTTATAGAAGTTTACTGGGTTGGAAATGGAAACAGCCTCTATGAAGACATGAGTGAGGCAGGTGTCCCTCAGAATCCCTCTGGGTTTGTCTGGTCTGGTTGCACTATAGACTGGGACTTAAGGAAGCCAGGAGCTGGGGAAGATGGACCTTGAATGTCACGCTGAGCAGCTTGACCTTTCTCTTGGGGTTGCTGGGGAGCCACATAGCTCTCAGTCTGGGTCAGGGTGGACTGCACACTTGGTATGCTGGTCTCTAGGAGAGAGTGAGTTCTGGATTGGGGCAGAGACTGGGGTGTGGTCAAGAGGTGTGGATATTTCAGGGAGATGTTGTGGAGTTTCACCAATGACACTTGGGGACCAATTTTCTGGATATTGGGGTGAAGGAAACATCTGGGAGACCTCCAGACCTCCCTTGATCTTCCATCCTCCCAATCCTTTGTCACCTGTGAGAACCAGCATCTCTCTCCATATATTGAAAAATCAGCAATCAATCCACTTTTCTGCCAAGTTCAGAGTTTTATCTAGTCCTAGTCTTCAAGAGTAAGAGCAGCCTGCTTTTGAACAGGGGTGGGATGGGGGTAGCAGGGATGGAGGTTTGGGATCAGATTTCTGTCTGGAATAGTGTGGGGGTTGGGTGGAAATGAGATCTTGAACTTAGGCAGGAACTTGGGGAAGGCAGATGGTGAGCTGCCCTCCAGCAGGCACTTGACAAAGATGTACTTGTGATTCCAGGAACAGAGCTATGTAGTTTGGTCGAGGCTGGTGAGATTCTGGGAGGTCTGGTTGCCTGGTCCAGCTGAATGGTTTTCTGCATTCCCCAGGCCACGGGTGGGGATCTGCATGTGGCACTCCCCAGGGGCTCTGGTCAGAGCCTGAGAGAACTGCCAGCTTCAGTAGTCTTCCTTTTGTGCATTTCTTCATTCCAGCATTTGCTGAGCCCTTACTCAGTGCCAGGCCTTGTGTTGGACAGTGCTGGGAAGGGAATTAGGCCCAGGCCCAAGTTCTGTTCTGGGGACCTCCTAGGCTTCAGGGGAAGTAGATCTGACAAAGATGGTCCTGGCCCAGAGGGATGAAGGTTATAGTGGGACATGAGAATCTGGAAGAGGGACTCCTAACCCAGCCAGTGACCATCAGGGAAGGCTTCCTGGGAGGGGAAGGGAGGGGAAGTGAAGCTTGCTAGCAGAGGGAGGATGTGTTCCAAACAGAGCTTGCACAAAGGCCCTCCTCCACAGAGCTTTGAGCATTGGGGTGATGTGACAAGACTGGGCTCCAAATACCAGGTTAGGGATTTTCTCCTAGGTTGGTGAGAACTTTTGAACAGAGAACGGACAGGGCTAGATGTCAAGTTGGAAAGACCCATTTTAGGGCAAGACTGGAGTCCAAGCCTGGAAGGAGGCTGAATCAGTGGTCCTGGTGAGGGAGGATAAAGATGAGGGGTGGACAAGCATACTATTGAGCACCCTGGCTCTGGACTGGCAGGTTAGAGATATCGTCTTCCTCAATATTCACACCAGCAGTGGTAGGGAAGGAGAATTATTCCTGTTTTACAGTTAAGGAAACTGAGGCTCAGAGAGCCCATGGAACTGGCTCACGAATACATAACCAGAGGGAGTGGTGAATCTGCAGGCTACAGATGGATATGCTGAGTGGATGTGGGGGAGGGGCTGGCCCAGGGCCCTCCAGCTGGTCAGAGACAGGTGGAACCCAGCTTCTCAGCCTGCAGGACTCCTCTGAGCTGCCTGCAGTGTCTGATGAGGAGCCCTAGTGTGGGATGTGGAAGGAGAGAGCCTTCTAGAACCAGGATCTGGCTGAGAGCAAGAATAGTGACAGTATTAAGCTCTTGCTGTGCTGTGCTATGCTCCATCCTAAGCACTTTATGGGCATTATCACCTCTCACACAGTCAGATGTCCAATGGGGCTGCGGTCACTTGAATGCTCACCTGGGCTGCATGTCCAAGGAGGTTCCTCCCAGAGTTGGGTGCTGATGCTGGCTGTCAGCTGGAAGCTCAGCTAGCTGGAACACCTAGTGTATCCTATCCACATGGCTTTGGCTTTTCGTAGCTTGGCAGCTGTGTTCTGAGAACAGTCCATGAGGCCCAGGTAAAAGATGCAGGTCTTACTTCCTAGCCTCAGAAGTTCCAGAATGTTTTGCTGGTTTTTATTGGTCAAGCCAGGCATTAAAGGCTCTTCAGATAGAAGGGGTAGGGAATTAGCACTCACCTTTAAATGTGAAAAATGGCCAAAAAAATTTATTTGTTCTGTGATGCTGGGGATGTAACCCAGAGCCTTGCACATATTGGGTTATTGCTCTACCACTGAGCTACCCCCAGCCCCAGCCTAAAAAGCTATAGGTCTGCCATCCCCTGCAGTACCATTATGTCCCCACTTTACAGATGAGATACAGCCAGAGAAGGTAGGTGACTTGTCCCAAGGCATGTAGCTAGTAGCTCTTCAGTGGCAGTTAAGATTCGAGCCCAGGCAGATCAGTTTGCGCCTGTAATCACCGCAGTAAACAGAGGTGTAAGGCTCTGGGCAGGGGCAGAGGAGAATTGTGACACTCCAAGATTAGGCCTTTGTTCAGTGAAGGTGATGTGGCTTCCCTCGGAGTTCTTTCAACTTGGCACGGGGAAGTTCTCATGTCTGCTAGGGTCTGGCCCTGACTGTCAACCTAGCCTGTCCGAAGCTCATGTAGATTGGACGAGAAAGGCATCAGGGACAATGCAGTTTTGACCACTGGGCTGGGTTTTCCTTTGCATGTTAGTTTCCTCATCTGAACACTGAGGGAATGTTCAGCCTGATTGCAGGGTTGACATTGTGATTCCTTCTTTGGACTCCTGTCCTTCTGGCTGTCACAGCTCTGACCTCCTTGGGCTATAAGACTGGGAGTTCCTCCAAGGCGGGGTCCAAGCCTGACTCACCTGTGAGCGCCACATCACCCACAGCAGAGTTTGTTGTCTATGGGTGGGTTGTGTGGAGGGGTGGGGAGAAGGTCCACATGAGAACCTGGCCCCTCTGCTCACCTCCCAGCTCCAAGTCCCCAGCACCGGATCCTACTGGACTTCCTTTTCCTGGACACAGAATGCACATATGACTACCTGTTTGTGTATGACGGTGACTCTCCCCAAGGCCCGCTGCTTGCAAGTTTGAGTGGGAGCACCCGGCCTTCACCCATCGAGGCTTCCTCGGGCAAGGTTAGTGGAGACGTGTGGCATGGATGCAGCTGGAGGATCCAGCAGGGTGCGGGGGGCAGGGGGCATACAGAGGGAACAAGAGAACAGAGAGGTGGCCAGAGGACATCAGAGAGAAGGACACAGGGACAAAGAAGGTGGAGAGAGACAAAGAAAGGCAGTGGGATCCTGGGTCCCCTGTGGGTGGGTCATCCTCTTGGTCTAGTCTCCAGAGTCTACCTACTATGCCTAGTTCCCTTGTGCCCACAGATGCTGCTGCACCTCTTCAGCGATGCCAACTACAACCTGCTGGGCTTCAATGCCTCCTTCCGTTTCTCTCTGTGCCCGGGGGGCTGCCAGAACCATGGGCAGTGCCGGCCCCCTGGAGTGTGCATCTGTGAGCCAGGCTGGGGTGGCCCTGACTGTGGCCTGCAGGAGTGCTCAGCCTACTGTGGCAGCCATGGTACCTGTGCCTCGGTGAGCTGTCCCCAGTTGTGTCCCCCTAGGGTCCTGATCTGTGAAACCACTTTCAGCTTTGAGATGGGATCTTGCTCTTGCCTGAAGTCCCCACTCCCCTCTCCTTCCAGATGCTCCCCAACCTTGACTCCAACCCTGCCCCATGCCCACCTGCAGGCCTCCCTTTCCACTGCATCCTCCCTCTTGTCCCACCCTCACCTGGGAACACTGTCCTCTTTCCTCCCTCCTCCCCACACCTGTTTTGTGTGACCTTGGACTCCCTGTCATGCCTTCTGTCCTTTCACCACTGACCTTGGCCCTGAGCCCTTGGCAACTGGATTGTGCCTTGAACCCTCCCTGCCTTGACCCAGGTGGGGACTCTTTCAGCCTAGTCTGAGCATTGACCTACCTGTCCTCTGTCTCCTTGCCACAACCCCTGTGGGCCTCTCCCTTTTTCTGCTGATCTTTGCTCCATTTCTACCTTTTCTGATTGTGTCTGTGTTTCCTGTTTCTCTCCCTTTGTCTCTCTGTCCATCTCCTCCTTCTTGTCTTTCTTTTGCCCCTCTGTCTCTTTTTCCATCCTCTCCCTTCCTGTCTCTCTCTTTCTCTCTTTCTCCTGTTCTGTCCCATCTCTCTCTCTCTGGCTTTGTTTCTCTCTGTGTATCTTCTCCTCTCTCTGTCTCTTTCTCTTCCTGCCGTTATGTCCCCTTCTCCTCAGCCCCTAGGACCGTGCCGTTGTGAGCCTGGCTTTCTGGGACATGCCTGTGATCTGCACCTGTGGGAGAACCAGGGGGCTGGCTGGTGGCACAATGTGAGTGCTGGGGACCCTGCCTTCTCTGCCCGTATTGGGGCAGCTGGTGCCTTCCTGTCCCCACCAGGGCTGCTGGCTGTTTTTGGAGGTGAGCAGATGGGTTGACTGAGTGGGGTCTGGAGGCTTGGCAGCCTGTGACCAGTGCTTAAGACCATCAACCCCTCTGCAGGCCAAGACCTCAACAAGGCCCTGGGTGACCTCGTCCTCTACAACTTCTCTGCCAACACCTGGGAGTGCTGGGACCTCAGTCCTGCTCCGGTATGGGCCCCTCCTCTGCCCTGGCTGGAGAAGCCTGGCACCTATCAGACCCAGTCAGGGCTCCCTAGAATGACCTGTATCCTTCCACACTCCCCAACCCCCACAACTTGACGTAGGAACCTGCTTTTATTTTTTTTTCACTCTGATTTTCTGTTTCTTGCTCATCTTTATTTTAGTGCCAGGGATTGAGCCCAGGCCTTGCCTGTGCTAGGCAAGCACTCTACCACTGAGCTGCATCCCCAGCCCTTTTAAATTTTATTTTGAGACAGAGTCTTGCTAAGTTGCTGAGGCTGACCTTGAATTTGCAACTTCCTGCCTCAGCCTTCTAGGTAGCTGGGATTACAGGTGTGCACTACTGCACCTGGCTTGTTCCTCTTTCTTTTTCTCTCTACATCTTACCTTTTTGTGCATCTTCAATATCTTTTGGTCTGTCTCCTTTTTTGTCTATCTAATTCTTGGGCTTTTCTTTCTTGATCTCTGTGTCTCAGACTCTCAAAGTCTGTTTCTTTCTCTCTGCTTTTCTCTGTCACTTCAGTTTTTCTCCTGCCTTATCCCTTTCTTATTATGTTTTTAGGTCTCACCTCTGTTTGTATTCACACGTTTCTGTCTTTCTATGTCTGACTCTCCTTTCCCTCTCTGCTTATCCCTTTCTTTCTCTTTCTCTCTGTCTCTGTCTCACCATCTGTCTGTCTTTCTCTGTCTCTACCTCTCTGTCTCGGTCTGGCTCTAGCTCTCTGTGTCACCATCTGTTTCCCTCTCCATCTCTGTCTCCTTGTCTTTTCCCACAGGCTGCCCGTCACTCCCACGTGGCTGTGGCCTGGGCTGGCTCCCTGGTGCTGATGGGTGGTGAGCTGGCTGATGGCTCGCTCACCAATGACGTGTGGGCCTTTAGTCCGCTTGGCGGGGGCCACTGGGAGCTCCTGGCACAACCTTCCTCCAGCTCCTCTGGGCCCCCAGGCCTGGCAGGTCATGCAGCTGCCCTGGTGGACGACATCTGGCTCTATGTGTCTGGTGGCCGCACCCAGCACGACCTCTTCTCCTCTGGCCTCTTCCGTTTCCGCCTTGACAGTATCAGTGGGGGCTATTGGGAGCAGGTGATCCCAGCAGGTGGGCGGCCTCCTGCTGCCACTGGCCACTCCATGGTGTTCCATGCTCCCTCACGTGCCCTGTTGGTTCACGGTGGACACCGGCCCTCCACTGCCCGGTGAGTGACCTGCCCCTTGACCCCTTTAACCTAACAGATCCCTGTGTTCTCTTGGCCACTTCCCTCCCCATAATCCCACTTATCCACTCATTAAAGCCCTGCTTCATGTCCAGCCTTTGCCGGGTTACATAGGTTACCCAGAGATGAGCTATACCTAGGTCCTGCCCACAGAGGGCACATAGACCACATGGCCAGTCTCTTCCCTAGGTGTTCACAGAACTCTTAAGAGCCCAGAGGATGGAGAGAGGCCCTTCCTGCCCTAGCCCCTGCCTGTCTCTTCCCTGTAGGTTCTCTGTGCGGGTCAACTCCACCGAGCTCTTCCATGTGGATCGTAGGGTGTGGACAACCCTGAAGGGCCGGGATGGTCTTCAGGGGCCACGGGAGCGAGCCTTCCACACAGCCAGTGTCCTGGGCAACTACATGGTAGTCTATGGTGAGGAGGCTCCCCAGTCCTGCCTGCCTTCCAGGGGCCTGAACCAACCCTTAACTGAGGCTCCCTGCATGAATATCCCTACCTCCCCCAGGCTTGCCAGCTGTGCCCCTTTCCTCCTTTCCCAGGGGGCAACGTGCACACCCATTACCAGGAGGAGAAATGTTATGAAGACGGCATCTTCTTTTACCACCTTGGCTGCCATCAGTGGGTGTCAGGGGCTGAGCTTGCCCCCCCAGGTACCCCTGAGGGTGAGTGACCTTTCTGTTTTCCTGAGGGCTCTTGAGGGTCCTGTCCTCCCCACTCCCCACAGTGAATCTGTACTTGAACCACGTGGATCCTTGCTAGGTGGCATCCTATTGGAGCTGGCTTCAGGAGGCAAGCCTGGGCCTGAGACAGGATGAGGGTATTGTCACCATGGAGACAGATGGGAAGCAGTCACAGCAACATCAGACCTAGGTTTCAACTCAGGTCTTGCCGTTTTCCAGCTTCCCCAGGGAGCTGCCTAGGAAGCAGTAACTTTTGGGTCATAGTGGGCAAGTGGAAGGACCAAGATGCTGACCCCAACAGTCATCTGCACACAAAGTGACACTTAATATCTGTGCCTCATTCTTCTCATCTATGAAGTGGGGTTTATGAGAATGTTGGGCTGTTGGGCTGTTGGGCTGATGGGAGAGCAAGTTGAGATGGTGCATGAATTATGACTAATGCTGTGAAGGACTCAATGTGTTTGTTTGTTCTTTCTTAAATTTTCTTTATTCTTTTTCTTTTTTACCCCCTTTATTTTTTCTGATACATTGTTTTTCTTATAGCAATGAGGGGCCTGCTATAGGCCAGAGAGCCTCTATAGAAGGAGGAGATGGGTGTGGAGAACCCTTCTATACCCATTAGATGAGAGACTGTTTTGAGATTGGGAAGAAAGCCACAAGCCCTCTCCTTAGAAGATGCTGAATGCACAGACTGGGAATGTCATTTCAGGGAACTCTGGATTTCCCAGGGACCCATCTGTTCTCCCTTCCCTACTGAAAAGGAGACAAAGGACAGAGGGCAGGCATGAGAAAGAACAGTAACACGTAAGGGGCAGGAAGGAGGAAGGGTCGGAGGGAAACCCTGTGTGACCATCAGGAATAAAGCCCAGGCTTTGTGTTCAAGGCCCTTTGGTGTGTCAGGGCTCTTCTGCCTGTCCCTGTTCTTCCCTTCAGCCCCTTACTGGGAGTACCAGAATGTGAAGTTTCTGGAAGCTTCTTCTTTGCAGTTTGTGATTCCCTGGGCCAAGTCCCATGTGCTTGCAGATTATATGGGTCACAGGAGGGTGTGGAGTCACCATTCACTGACCACTTACCTTTCTGTCAGTATTCTTGGTTTTAAGTGACAGAAACCCAACCCAGTGTTATAAGCAGAGAAGAGAATGTCTTCGCTTACTTGGGTCACAGCTCAAGGCTGGGCTGGACTTAGGTGCTCACATCATGGTGTCTGCCGTTTCTCTCTCCATTTCTCAGCTAGATTCACCTCAGTCTCTAGCAAGTTTGCCTTTTGTAGATGGTCACTAATAGCTCTTGGATTATATTCTACTACCTTAAAATGCCTACAGAGAGTTGCTTTCTCCCAGGAATTGTTGGAACTGGGTCCCGTACCCCATCCTTGAACTAGTTTCTGAGACTGATTGGCCTGGGCTAAGGACCACCTCTACCAGAGGGAGGGATAGCACCATTCAAGTCTCTCAAATTAGTAATGGGAAAGGGTGATTGTTTCCAGAAGAAAATGGAGCTTTCACCAGAGGGGAAGCTTGTGCTGACAGACCTAGGTAGCTCTCCTTTCCTCCCCAGTCCCCAAAAGTGGGATGGTGGTTCCATTTATAGTGGGAAAAAAAAGAAAAGCAAGCAAGACTGAGAAGTTGAGTCTCCTTCCCAAGGCCACACAGCTAGTAGTTGAACCATGATTTGAACCCAAGTAAGTAATAGCCTCAGGATTTGAACACAACTCTTTCTGACCTCAAAAATGGTGCTCTTTCTGAAAGACGATTTGGGCATTGGGGTTCAGAGAAGTGCGTTACAGCCAGTGCGAAGCCAGGCAGCCTGGGAGGGTTTCCTTGGGCAGATGAAGTTAAAGCAGTAACAAGAAGGCTGAGCCAAGGCTTCCGAGTGTCAAGGTAACCCCTGACAAGGAAACCATGGAGATGGAGTTGGGGGTTTGGGGTCTCATGTTGTGTTTTGTATCTTCCTAGGCCGAGCAGCACCTCCTAGTGGTCGGTACTCGCATGTGGCGGCAGTACTTGGTGGCAGTGTCCTGTTGGTGGCTGGGGGGTACAGTGGCCGGCCTCGTGGGGATTTGATGGCCTACAAAGTGCCCCCCTTCGTATTCCAGGCACCTGCCCTGGATGTGAGCACTGGGGTGATAAGGAGAGGGTGGCTGGGTGAGGAGATGCATGGTTCCCATAGGTAAGGGAGAAAGTGGGGAGGGTGCTCCTGGGAGTGGCCACGAGAGGATGGAAGGAGATCCATGGGGTTGAGGGAAAAGGATGAGATAGAGTCCCTAGGTTGGGGGAGAAATGGTGGAGTCCTCGTGGTGTTGAGAAATCTGGGGTCCCTAGGATGATCACAGTGAGTGAGGGGTTGGGAGGCAGGCCCTAGCTCTGAGTAGCTTCCTCCTCTGTCTCCACCCTTTCCCTACAGTACCACCTGGACTATTGTTCCATGTACACAGACCATAGTGTCTGTTCCCGAGACCCTGAATGCAGTTGGTGTCAGGGGGCCTGCCAAGCTGCACCCCCTCCTGGAACCCCATCAGGGGCTGTGAGTGACTGCCCTAACCCTTCTGCTCCCTATCAGAGAAACATGTCCTCAACCTCCCTCTGCCTACCAAGTGGTCAGGGCCCTTCTCCTGACTGGAAGACTTGTTTTCACACCCAAGATCCTAGTTCTTGCCTCCTGACTTCTAATCCCTGACCCTTTGCCTCCTGCCAACCTGATCCTTTGAGTCTATGACCCTGTCCTGGGCTCCCCAGCCCCTGTCTTTGATCTCCACATTCCAATCCTGCTTTCAATTCCCCATTCTCCAATTTCCTGGCTCCTTGTACCCAGGACCCCTGTGTCTATAGCCCTTCCCTGTTCCCTTGAGCCCCAGTGGACACTGAACCCTGTCCTGCCCTCTCCTTGCAGTGTCCAGCTGCCAGCTGCCTGGGCCTGGGCCGCCTGCTGGGTGACTGTCAGGCATGCCTGGCCTTCAGTAGCCCCACAGCCCCTCCCCGGTGGCCTGGTGCCCTGGGCTGGTGTGTGCACAATGAGAGCTGCCTCCCTCGACCTGGTGAGTGTCCAGGGGCAGTGGGCGAGGGCTGGCAGAGCACCCCACACTCATCCCCCAACACCCCATACCCCTGTCCTCTCAGAGCAGGCTCGCTGCCGAGGGGAGCAGATCTCAGGCACTGTGGGCTGGTGGGGGCCAGCACCTGTCTTCGTCACATCTCTAGAGGACTGTGTCACCCAGAGCTTCCTGCCTGGCCTGCACCTACTGACCTTTCAGCAGCCACCCAATGCCTCCCAGCCTGACAAGGTGGGGAGCCAGCTAGGATTTGGGGGCTGTTGATGTTCCAGGGCCTAGGGTTTGTCTTTTCAAATGGATCTTGGTGGTATTGTGTGTGTCTGTGTGTGTGTGTGTCTGTGTGTGTGTGTTTTGGTGGTGCTGGGGGCCCTACACTTAGCTTAATGTGCACTTTATCACTGAGTTATATCCCAGCCTTAAATGGAGCTGTATCACCCTAAACGTCTTTTCATTCAAAAGTCTCATTTACCTAATGAAAGAATATACATAGCTAGGTAGAGTGGGGTATGCCAATAATCTTAGCTCCTCGGGAGGGTGAGGTGGGAGGATCACAAGCCTGAAACCAGCCTTAGCAATTTAGCAAGACCCTGTTTCAACATAGAAAACAAAAAGGGCTGGAGGGCGGGGGATGTAGCTCAGTGATGGAGTGCTTGTCTAGCAGATGTGAGGCTCTGGGTTCAGTCACCAGTACTGCGAACAAAACAAAACCCCAAACCACACACTAATAGATGAAGCACGTACTGTGTCTGTCACTTGGAATATTAGGCCTAAGCTTGGAAATACCTAGGTGGGAAGGTTGCATGTCATGTTGGGGAAGAGGACACTGAAAGGGCCAGTCCTGGAGACTTAATGTGACCTGGAAATGAATGGGAGCTGGAGTCAAGTTGGGCTCTGGGACCCTGTTTGTCTAACATCCAAGTTTGTGTCCTGACTCTTCTCCTAGAGGGATGGTGGGCAAGCTGCCTAATCCCTGTTCCTACCTCATTTTCACTTTTGCTAAAATGCGGAAGGAGTTTGCATTGATCAGCCCCTTTGGCTCTGATATGACCTGGAGGGTACAGGGACTTGGGATTAGTCTACAGAGGGACTCACATGTTCACCCACCTCTGACTGCCACAGGTCTCAATTGTCCGCAGTACAACCATCACCCTGACGCCCAGCCCAGAGACAGATGTATCCCTGGTCTACCGTGGCTTCATCCACCCACTGCTGCCAGGGGGACCGGGTGGGCCGGGGGCTGAGGATGTGACTGTGTGGGCCCGGGCCCAACGCCTACATGTCCTGGCCCGAATGGCCCGTGGCCCTAACTCAGAGAACATGGTGAGGAAGCCTGGGACATTCGGGGTATGTTTTGGTAAATGGGAGACTGGAGGTGTGGTGCGGGGCATTTGTGGTTCCAGGGGAAGACTGGGGAGAAATCAGAGGCTTGGGATGTGTCCTCAGTGGAGGAGGACAGCATTGGGGTTTTTAACTGTGAACAGAACTTGAAGAAGGTGGGGAAGGTTTAAGTTACCAGATCAGACTTCCCTGGGGAGGAGGTGGGTCACCGGGTGACTGGGTACCTTGGAGGTTGTCAGAATCTAAGGAGTCCTGAGGCCTTCATCCTCTTCCCAGGAGGAGGTGGGGCGCTGGGTGGCACAGCAGGAAAAGGAGACAAGGCGACTGCAGCGTCCAGGGTCTGCTCGCCTCTTCCCACTTCCTGGGCGAGGCCACAAGTACGCAGTGGAGATCCGGGGCCAGCTCAACGGCTCAGCAGGCCCTGGGCACAGTGAGCTCACTTTGCTCTGGGATCGGACTGGTGTGCCAGGTGGCAGTGTGAGTGCCCAGCCCAGCTTCTAAACTCAGATTCCCAGGACTTCCTGAACATCCAGGCCACAGACTTTTGGTTCCCTGGACCCTGACCTCTGACTCCTTAACTCTTGGATTCTGAACTCTGGACCTTACCTTGAACCCTCCTAGACCCTGACCTCTGCCCCAGACCCTGGCCTGAGCCCATATTGTTTTTTCTCCATAGTGCTGGGCCTCAATCATGCTAAACAACTGCTATCCCATATTCTGACCCCTGTTCACATTTTCTGATTCTTCTTGCCCTGCTCCTTGCTCTCCCTACAGTGACCTCTTGTCTCTAGGGTCTCTGGGACCTTAATTCCTGTTTGCCTGTTGATTTTCTATCCTGACTTTCTGTTGTCCAAACCCTTAATTCCAGTTGTTAGTTCCAAATTTTAATTCTTTCCCAAAGTTTGACTCCTGACCTTCATGTCACCTTTCCAGGAGATTTCCTTCTTCTTCCTGGAACCCTACCGCTCCTCGGCCTGTGCCTCCTATTCCTCCTGCCTGGGCTGCCTGGCAGACCAGGGCTGTGGTTGGTGCCTGAATAGTGCCACCTGTCACCTGCGCCAGGTTGGGGCCCACTGCGAGGATGATGGGTCTGGTGGGTCCCTGCTGGTACTAGTGCCTGCCCTCTGTCCACTCTGCGAGGAGCATCGTGACTGCCATGCCTGCACACAGGTGCTCACCAGGCTCAGAGTGGGAGTGTCAAGATTGAGGCAGCCAGAATAGCCCACTGAGACAGGGCCCCTTGAACTGACATGGGGAGCCAAGGGCACCTGGTGGTGAGGGAGCAGACAGCTGGGGTGGTTGTCCTTTGTGTATAGGGAAGAGCCAGGTGGAGAGTGGAGGAAATGGGACTGGAAAGATGGGTACCTGAGAGTCAGTATGTGCCCCGTTGCAGGGGACCGAAAATGCAGTTGCACACCCCTTCCCCAGAGTGGAGTCACTGTTCCAATGACTGGCAGGAGAGACAGGGCTCAGACTTCTACCCTGCTACTCAGCACCGAGGGGAAAGTGCCTTTCTCTTTCTGTTACCACCTCCCCCTGCTCCACTAGCAGTTCAACAGAAGTCCCAGAATCACATTTCATTGGCTCCTGATTAAGTCACTGGGGTTGGGAGGGAGTGTGGCCCCTTGCCCACCTCTGGATCCTAACGATGAATCTCTGCCCACTGGGCCCCCATAGAAAGGTGCTATTGCCTAAAGAAGGGTGGGTACTTTTCAAGCAGAACACATACATATGGCTGAAGGTGAAGGTGCAGAGTGGGCAGCAGGGGAAGGAGGCAGCTACTTGTTGAGCAGAGATGGATGGACACTGGGTGCTCAAGAGAGTGGGCTGAGCTGAGTGTTGACTCTTTGTCCAACCCCCTCAGGACCCCTTCTGTGAGTGGCATCAGAGCACCAGCCGCAAAGGGGATGCAGCATGCAGCCGGCGAGGCCGGGGGCGGGGTGCCATGAAGAGCCCAGAGGAGTGTCCCCCACTCTGCAGCCAGTGAGCCCAGCTGGTCCCAGGGAGTGGGTGTGTGTGTGGGGGGCATGGGCTGGAGTGACATGGCCCTTGCTCCCACCCTAGACGTCTGACCTGTGAGGACTGCCTGGCCAACTCCAGCCAGTGTGCCTGGTGCCAGTCTACTCACACCTGCTTCCTGTTTGCTGCCTACCTGGCCCGGTACCCACATGGGGGCTGCCGTGGCTGGGATGACAGGTGCGGGCTTGGGGCTGGGGCTGATGGAGTGAGGGTTCAAACTGGCAGAGGGCTCAGTCCCTGATCCCTGGCCCCACACTTGCACCCCACAGCGTGCACTCAGAACCAAGGTGCCGGAGCTGTGATGGCTTCCTGACCTGCCACGAGTGTCTGCAGAGCCATGAGTGTGGCTGGTGTGGCAATGAGGACAACCCCACGCTGGGACGGTGAGCATGGGTGGGGCGGTGGGGTGGGACACTGGCTGTACCTTCTAAGTGACTAATGCCTTTTGTTTCTCTGCCCTTGCCCTGTCCCTGTCCTGTGGCTGCTCTTGCTTTTCCCTGCTGCCCTCCACCTCTGCTTTTCTCCCTTCCTCTTTTTTTTCTCTTTCTCTTTCCTCCTCTGTTTCCCTTTTTCTCCTTGCCCGTCCTTCTGTTTACTTTCTGCTCACCTTTCTGTATCTGTCTCTCCTCCCTCCCTTTTACCTTTCCCTTTTTCCCTTCTCTGGACCCTGTTCATATATTCTTTTCTCCTTCAATCTCCCTCCTCCCACAGGTGCCTACAGGGGGACTTCTCAGGGCCCCTGGGTGGGGGTAACTGCTCCCTGTGGGTAGGGGAGGGCCTGGGGCTGCCTGTGGCTCTCCCTGCCCGCTGGGCTTATGCCCGCTGTCCAGATGTGGATGAGTGTCGCCTGGGCCTGGCACGGTGTCACCCGCGGGCAACCTGCTTGAACACGCCCCTCAGCTATGAGTGTCACTGCCAGCGTGGCTACCAAGGTGATGGCATCACGCACTGCAACCGCACGTGAGTGAGGCCTGGGTTCTAGGGAGATGCCACTTCAGGACTGGGGGCTGGAGGTGGAGAAAACCATCTGGGTGCTGGGCTCCTTCCTGTGATTCTAGTAACCCCTGTTAGCCTGGGGTATTACTTTTCAGACTAGGACCTCATTTAAGTGGCAGGGTTCCCAAGGTAACCCTAGTTACCATGGAAACAGGACACTCATAGACAATGGGGCTATAATCTTTAGTGTTGCTGTGGAAATGGAGGACCCAGTTAAATGGGGTTTTTACAGTGCTGATATGTGGTTGCTATGGAAACAAGTGTCACCACATGTAATGAAGTTACCTTGGAGACGGGGTCACTCAGGACAGTGGAAAGCAGCAGCCACTTGTGATAGTGTTCTGGTGGGTGGGATGTTGGGGACGCTTTGGGACAGGGCTTTCCCCACTCCTGCTATGGTCCCCAGGTGCTTGGAGGACTGCGGTCATGGTGTATGCAGTGGGCCCCCAGACTTCACCTGTGTGTGTGACCTGGGCTGGACATCTGACTTGCCCCCACCCACGCCTGCCCCAGGGCCCCCTGCCCCCCGCTGCTCCCGAGACTGTGGCTGCAACTTCCACAGTCACTGCCGCAAACGGGGGCCTGGCTTCTGTGACGAGTGCCAGGGTGAGCAGCCCTCATCCCAAGTCCCTGTGATAGATTTCAGGGGTATCTGGGGGCCCAACTTGACTTCTGTGAGTGGCTTTGGTTTCCCCTATACATTTCTGGGTCCTTCTGCCTGTTTACCCCCTGACTGAAACAGACTTCTGTGCCACCATCTTTCTGGCTGGGCTTGGTTCCCAGTTGGGGTGAGGGGGAATCAGTGATCATCTAAGCCAGCTAAGTCTGGGCCACTTTCTGCCCTTGTTCCTGACTTTGTGTCCCACCTGCTGGGATCTTCACAGACTGGACGTGGGGAGAGCACTGTGAACGGTGCCGGCCTGGCAGCTTTGGCAATGCCACGGGCTCAGGAGGCTGTCGGCCCTGCCAGTGCAATGGTCATGGGGATCCACGCCGTGGCCACTGTGACAACCTCAGTGGGCTTTGCTTCTGTCAGGACCACACTGAGGGAGCCCACTGCCAGCTTTGTTCACCAGGCTACTATGGGGACCCCCGGTGAGCCAGGGGGCCAGCAGATTTGGGTATGGTGGGCTTAGGGACACAGTGGAGTGGGGCGGGTCTGGTCTGATTCTGGCTCTCCTTCTCCTTAGGGCTGGTGGCTCCTGCTTCCGGGAATGTGGAGGTCGAGCCCTCCTAACCAACGTGTCTTCAGTGGCTCTGGGTTCCCGCCGGTTTGGGGGACTGTTGCCTCCAGGCGGTGGGGCTGCAAGAGCCGGGCCTGGCCTGTCCTATTGTGTGTGGGTTGTCTCAGCCACTGAGGTGCTACAGCCCTGTGCCCCAGGGACCCTCTGTCCCCCACTCACCCTTACCTTCTCCCCTGACAGCAGCACCCCTTGCACGGTGAGCACTGAGGGGACTAGGGTTCAAGCCAAAACTGTGCCACGCCCCTTGTTGCCCTTGCCAACCTGGATCCCCATATAGACCCAAACTTCAAATCCCAGGTTCAAATCCCAGATTTGAAGTTCAAACTTCAAATCTCAGACTGTCCAGCCCCTCTTCCTAAGCCTACAGACCCTCCCGTTTCTCACTTTTCTTTTTATTTTCTGAACTCCTACCCCACCTCCATCCTCCAGATCCTCAGAGTCCCCTTCCCTAGACTAGGCATCGTCATTCTTCAACCTGTGTGCCAATTCTGATTGATTGGTAGTGGCTGCCAGGGGCTATGTACTGAGAAAGAGGCTCAAGGCAGGTCAGTTAGCCATGTCTGCTTTGAACACAGAATCAAGAGGTGGCCTCCGGGCTACAGTTTGACAGTTACCTTGAATGTTCAAACAGCCCCTTTCAGTCTCAGATTGCCCTCTCCAAAGGCCTTCTTCCTCCCAGACCCCAAGTGCACTTTTTTCTCAACCTCATGGTTGTCTAACCCTTGACTCTACCCCTCCAGCTAAGCTATGTCCTGGCTTTTGATGGATTCCCACGCTTCCTGGACACTGGTGTCGTCCAGTCGGACCGTAGCCTCATAGCTGCCTTCTGCGGCCAGCGGCGGGACAGGCCCCTCACTGTGCAGGCCCTGTCTGGTATGGGGGCTTGGGGAAGTAGGGTTCCATTGTGCTGGGCTTTTTTTTTTTTTTTTTTTTTTTTTTTGTGGTGCTGGGGATTGAACCCAGGGCCTTGTGCTTGCAAGGCAGACACTCTACCAACTGAGCTATGTCCCCAGCCCTGTGCTGGGCTTTGTATCCTTTGCCACTGCATTTGTCATCTCGTTGGGCTAAGGACCCAGGTTCTAGCCCAGGGACTGTCGCTGACTTTGTGGGTGACATAGTTCGTTGCCTGGAGCATGGTGCAATTCTTCATCTCTGGGCCTCAGTTTTTTCAGTTGAGTGGAAAATAGAGAGGCTTTTACAGGCTGGGCTGGCTCTGGAGGGAAGGGCTGAGCAGGTCATGTCTTTGGGACATGCAGAATGTGGCTGGTGTGAGGTCCCCTGAGCATCTCCTTAGCCTAGTGGTTCTCAACCAGGGTGATTTTTTTTTTTTTAATTGTCAATGGGGACTGGGGTTGTGGCTCAGTGGTAGAGCACTTGCCTAGCATGTGTGAGGCACTGGGTTTGATTCTCAGTACTACATATAAATGAATTACATAAAGGTCCATTAACAACTAAAGTAATATTAAAAAAAAATAAATTGTCAATGGACCTTTGATTTATTTATATGCATTACTGAGATTTGAACCCAGTGTCTCACACACACTAGGCAAGCACTGTACCCCTGAGCTACAGTCCCAGCCCCAGGGGTGATTTTTGTTGCTCAGAGAATATTTGGTAACTTCTAGATATGTTTTAGTACAGGGATACTTTACCACTAAGCTACATTTCTAGTCCTTTTTATTTTTATTTTTAATTTTTTAATTTTTTTTTATTTTTTGGGGGGTACCAGGGATTAAACTCAGGGTCACTTGACCCCGAGCCACATCTCCAGCCCTATTTTGTATTTTATTTAGAGACAGGGTCTCACCGAATTCCTTAGCATCTCACTGTTGCTGAGGCTGACTTTGAACTCAAGATCTTCCTGCCTCAGGTTTCCAAACTGCTGGGATTATAGGTGTTATAGTTTTTGTTTTTCATTTTGAACAGGGTCTCACTAAGTTGTCAAGGCCTCAAACTTTTGATCCTCCTTCCTCAGCCTCCCCAGTTGCTGGGATTACAGGTGTATACCACCACTCCCGGCTTCTAGAGATATTTTGAGGGTCATGATTAGGGGTGCTACAGGTATCCAGTGGGTGGAGAACAGAGATGGGGCTGTAGGACAGCCTCTACAACAAAGAACCACCTGGGATGAGAGGTTGAGAAACTGCTGAATGGAAGGGGATGCATCGGATGAGGATTTGTTGCCTCCGGCAGTTAAAGAGCCAGAGTTTGGAAATGTTTTTCTTTCTCTGGTGAGTCAGAAAGGCTGGAGCTGGAGGCAAAGAGATAAAGGTAGTTGACCTGATGAAAATGAATCCTCAGGCTTCCACAGTGATCCTCTAGAACTGAGGGGATTTCTTTGTGCTCAGCAGATATTTACAGTGCACCCACACTGAGCTCACCAGAGCTCTCCGTGGCATAGCAGAGAACAAGAGACACAGGGGCTGCCTTTGAGAACTTGGGGAGACAGGAGGGCGCGCAGTAAGAACAAAACTTTAGACTCAGAATAGCTACTCCCCCCGGAGGCAGGGAAAGGTGCCGCACTGGCCTTCCTGGGGCTGGGAGCTGGGGAGAGTTTCTGTGCAGAGGTGCATTTGGCTGGAGGCAGGAAGCTGGAGGCATGGGGGGCACCTTCTCCAGGTGGAGGAGTAGCAGGTGCCAAATCCCTGAGAGCAGGATGGTCCGCCAGGCTGATGCTGGAGCATACTGGATGGGTATGTGGGAGGTCCTGAGGTCAGGGGTTCTGCAGGGCCTTAGGCTCCAAAAGAGGTCTCTAAAAAAATACAACTTCATTGGGGTGTATTTTTTTTTATCATATCTTGTAATTAATTTCCATTCCCCACTCCTGGCAAAACTTCTCATCTTTCTAAAGAAAGTCATTCTTATGCAAGAGCAGTGGGAGGTGTAGAAGGTTTAGAATGTGCCTGTGATGGGGTCAAATTCTTGTTTATAAGACTTGCCTGGGCTGCTGGGAGGCCAGAGCATAGGGCAACCAGGACAACAGTGGGGAGATGGCACTGCTATCTGGGTGAGATGGGACGTTGTCTCGGGTGGCCACTGAGGAGGTGGCAAGAAGTCAGTTAATATGAGAGAGATTTAGGTTTTATCTTTATTTAAAAAATTTTTTTTAGTTTTATGCCTTTATTTTTTTTTATATATTTTTATATGGTGCTGAGGATGGAACCCATTACCTCATGTGTGCTAGGCAAGTGCTCTACCCCTGAGCCACAACCCCGCCCCTTATCTTTATTTTTTAATTTTTACTTTTTTGGTGCTGGGGATGGAATTCACTGCCTTGTGCATGCTGAACGCACGCTTTACCACTGAACTATATCCTTAGCCTGAGATTTAGGCGTTAAGGTGGGCTGAACTTGATGGGTTGGGGAGTGCAGAGAAACTGTTGGTCATGGCAGTAATTATAAATGACCAGATGCTTCCCTGCCTGGTTGAGTTGGGTTTTCTCCACTCCTGGGGGTGGAGTAGTGCCCAAAACACATCCTCTCTCTCCACAGGGCTGCTTGTGCTGCACTGGGAAGCCAATGGCTCCGCGTCCTGGGGCTTCAATGCCTCGGTGGGCTCTGCCCGTTGTGGGTCAGGGGGCCCAGGAAGCTGCCCTGTCCCCCAGGAGTGTGTGCCCCAGGATGGGGCTGCAGGTGCTGGGCTCTGCCGATGTCCCCAGGGCTGGGCTGGCCCACATTGCCGCATGGCTCTGTGTCCTGAGAACTGCAATGCCCACACTGGGGCTGGGATTTGTAACCAGGTACAGGTGGGACAGGGTCAGCCAGGTGGGATGGGTGATGATCAGGGCTCCCCTGAGCCTCCTTTTGCCGTCTCCAGAGCCTGGGCGTGTGCATCTGTGCTGAGGGCTTTGGGGGCTCTGACTGTGCCACGAAGCTGGATGGTGGGCAGCTTGTCTGGGAGACCCTCATGGACAGCCGCCTCTCAGCTGTGAGTTCTGGGTATCAACTCTCTGAGGACATGCCACACAGTGTGTTGTGGATTATATCTCCACCTGCTTTCCTGGGACCACCTCAGACTGTCCACCCACCCCTGATACTCTCATGATCTTAGCCTGACCCCTGATACCGCCGTCCCCACCCTCAGGACACTGCTAGTCGCTTCCTACACCGCCTGGGACACACTATGGTGGAAGGACCTGATGCCACCTTGTGGATGTTTGGGGGCCTGGGCCTGCCCCAGGGGCTGCTGGGAAACCTGTACAGGTGAGGACTGCTCTGGGGAGGTGGGATACCTGAATGAGAGATTACCTTAGGGATAGCTGAGATGTCTGTTATCCAAGAGTCATCTCAAGGGAATACAGAAAATCTCTAAGGTGAGGGACACCCAAAAGATTCTGGGATACTGGTCACAGGAGGCTCACCCAGGACTGGGATACTCTTTGGGTGGTGCTGCCCCAGGAGATGACAAGGTAACTGCCATAAAGATCATCCCAAAGGAGACTGGGACATCTGTCAGGGAGGGTCACCCTTAAGGTTGCTGGGATGATTGTACAGGGAGGCCACTGTTTTGCTCCCTGGCCCCAGGTACTCGGTAAGCGAACGGCGTTGGACACAGATGCTGGCTGGAGCTGAGGATGGAGGCCCAGGTCCATCACCCCGCTCCTTTCATGCAGCTGCCTATGTGCCCGCTGGCCGTGGTGCCATGTACCTGCTTGGAGGACTCACAGCTGGGGGTGTCACCCGAGACTTCTGGGTCCTTAATCTCACCACCCTACAGTGGCGGCAGGAGAAGGTGAGCACCTGTCTCCGTCCCCCAGGCAAAGATGGTCACAGCAGCTGTTGCAGGCTCTCCACCAGAGGAAGCCATGTCCTCCAAGAATTCTAGCAGAGTCCCCAAATTGAACTTGACTGGCTGTCCTGGCTCACATTTTAGTCCCAAGCCAATCCCTGGCCACAGACCTGTGATGCTCTGATTGGGAGGCTGGAACACAGGCTTACCCAGATATGGAGTCAGAGCAGAGAAGCAGGGGCTTCCCAAAGGCACCCCAGGCTGCTTGGGCCTGAAGAAGTGGATGCGGAATGGGCAGAACTGACCAGAGCCTGCCACACACCTGCCAGGCCCCTGGCTTCTTAGAAGGTCAGGGTCTGACCAGCCCCAGGGAGCTCACTACCTCCTTAGCAGTTCAGAGGGAAGGGACTGTGGGACTGAGTCTTGCTTCTACCCAAATGTAACTCCAATCCGTGGCCCCCTTGGTGACCTTGACCCTCTATCCTTCAGGCTCCTCAGACTGTGGAGTTGCCAGCAGTTGCTGGTCACACTCTTACTGCTCGCCAAGGCCTGTCTCTGATCTTGGTGGGCGGTTACTCCCCTGAAAATGGCTTCAACCAGCAATTGCTTGAGTACCAGCTGGCAACTGGCACCTGGGTGTCTGGAGCCCAGAGCGGAACACCCCCCACAGGTGGTACTGGGGCTGGGCTTTGCATGGGCTGTCTGTCAACTCCCATACTCTGGTTGCTGCCCTTGGTACCCTTGTTATTTCCTTGTTGGCCCCAACCTCACCCAGATTCTCAGGAAACCATCTATGGTGATGTTCAGTTTCTCTGTTTCATTCCCCCACCAGACTTCATGATGACCTGCCCACCTTCTGCCCATTGTGCCGCTATCTCCCTCTTCCAGGTTCTAAGATCACTGTCCCTCAGGGGCTCTCCTTTCCTTATCATTTTTTGCATGCTCTTATCACTGTCCCTGGACGTTCAGTCCTGGGCTCCCTCCTATGAGATTATCATAATCGCCCAATTGTTGCTTTCTCTCATCCCTTTCTCCAAGTCTTCTTTGTCCTTTAGAACAATGAGACAAGAGAGGGAGGGATTGAGAAGGACTGTTAGGTCTCTGGCCTCAGGGTACAGTGGGGTAGTGGCATGGTTACGGAGGAGAGCCCAGGAGCGTGGGGGGGGGGGCATTGCTTATCATCCTCCCTTCCCTGCCATCTCTGTGGCCATTTTGCCCCCTCCAGGTCTCTATGGTCATTCTGCAGTCTACCATGAGGCCACCGACTCCCTGTATGTGTTTGGGGGCTTCCGTTTCCACGTGGAACTGGCAGCCCCTTCCCCGGAGCTCTACTCCCTGCATTGTCCCGACCGCACCTGGAGCCTGCTGGCCCCTTCTCAGGGGGCAAAGGTCAGGAAAAATGGTCCAGATAGATGACTGTGGGGAAGGAAGGAGGTACCCCCCTTTCCTAGTGCCCCAGGGACTGGCTCCCTCCTGAATTCCAGCCTCCCTTACTTTCCAGTCCCCTGCACTGAACTTTGACATCCCTGTGTCTCCCCTTTTTCCATCTCTGATTTGGAGGAAAGAATCCTCAGCCAGGAGATCAGAGGCATGGGTTGTGTTCTAGCTCTGCCCTGACTTTCAGTGTGGCCCTGGCAGGTCCCTTCGTCTTCCTGGGCCTCCAGTCTGTAAATAGTAGAACTGGTACCCCTTGTTCCTCCGGCCTTACCAGGTCAAGGAGGTAGGGTGTGGGAGAACAAGGAACCATCTGTGCTGGTAGGAACAATGGCATGTGCAGTTTCTAAGCCCCTTAGGGCAGGGAGAGGCAGAAGTGACTCCAGGGAGCCTTATGCCCTCAGCTGCCACTGGGGCTGCCAGGATCCCTGTGGAATGTGGTTGTTCATCTGAGGGGGTCTGGGCCAAGTCCATAAGGATGACAGGGTGAGCTGGTGGGGTTAGGAAGGGAAATTCAGGGATGGCAAGTGGGCTGGGACGGAGCACATGGAACAGGGGACCGCACTCTGACAGGCCATCCCTGCTGTGTGACTCCCCAACAGCCCCGTCCCCGACTTTTCCATGCCTCAGCCCTGCTAGGGGATACCATGGTGGTCCTCGGAGGGCGCTCGGACCCTGATGAGTTCAGCAGCGATGTTCTGCTCTATCAGGTCAATTGCAACGCCTGGCTTCTGCCCGACCTCACCCGTAAGTCCCCTCTCATCTCCCCGGGAGAGTGGGGTATACTCTGGAGGAGGCTTGTCCCTGTTGGGGAACCCTACTCCCTAAAAGTCATGCTGACTTCCTGGGACCCACCAGCAAAGCACCCACCCCTCCATATGATCTAATGACCATGGAGATACGTTCCTTCCTTCTTTTTTCTTAGAAAAGCTTATTTTTTTTATTGTGACTATGAAAGTAATACTATTCATTGTATATAATTTATAAAATAGGAAGAAAAAAAAAAAACACCCATAATCCTACCCTTTATAGATACCCGCTGTTGGACTGGGGGAGTTTCCTTGCAGGTGTTGCTGTTCATGGTTTTATCGTGCCTTTTTTCTCTTTTCTTTGCCATGCTGGGAATCAAACCCAGACCCTCACTCATGCCAACCAAGTGCTGTACCTCCAAGCTGCACCCAAGGCCTTTGTATTTCACTTGGCAGTGGGAATGAGTCTGTGTGCTTCTGGGCCTGTCTCCTTTCCTTTTCGCTTCTCTTTCTGACCCTAATACACTTTTTCTCTTAATCTACCTTTCCTACTAGTCTGTCTCTGTCTCTCTCTTTTTTGATAATTAAAAAAAAAGAACACAACAACAACAAACTGTTGGCCCTGGTGGTGCATACCTGTATTCCCAGCTACTCAGGAGGCTGAGGCAGGAGGATTGCAAGGTTGATTCCAGCCTGGGCAATTTAGGGAGACTTTGTTGCAAAATGAAAAATAAAAAGGGCTGGGAATGTAGCTCAGTGGTAAAGTGCCCCTGTATTTAATTCACAGTACCACACAAAACCAACCAACCAACAAAACACTGAGGTGAAATTCGTGTCACATAAAATGATTGATAGGGCTAGAGGTGTAGCTCAGTGGTGGAATGCTTGCCTAATATGTGCAAGGCCCAAGGTTCAGTTTCTAGCACCACAAAAATGAGTAAATGAATGAAAATGGTTGGCATTTAGAGCCGTTACAGTGTTGCTTGGCCACCACCTCCCATTTGGTTGCAGAACGTTTGTTTCTGCTCTTGTTCTCCCCGTTGCCTTTTTCTGTTTGTCTGCCTTTCTCTTCCTGTCGTTTGCTGTCTGAGTCTCCTGCCCATCTGCCCTTGTCTGTCACCTCCTGCCTTTCTCCTTTGATTCTGGCTTTGTCCTAGTCTGGGGGTCCCTCCTTGACTGACCTCTTGTGTGGGTCTATTCCCTACACCTCCTGCTCTCCATCTCTCTGAACACCCCATCTTTCCTCAGGCCCAGCCTCTGTGGGACCCCCAATGGAGGAGTCGGTGGCCCATGCTATGGCAGCAGTGGGGAGCCGCCTGTACATCTCTGGGGGATTTGGGGGAGTGGCCCTGGGCCGCCTGCTGGCACTGGCCCTGCCCCCTGACCCCTGCCGCCTGCTACCCTCACCCGAAGCTTGTAACCAGTCTGGAGCCTGCACCTGGTGCCATGGGGCCTGCCTTTCTGGAGACCAGGCCCACAGGTAACCATGGTGATCAACAGCCCATTGCAGGCTGTAGTGGTTCCCCCTGAGGGTAACTCTGCACCACAGGATGGGAGGGGACCTGTATGGCTCAGGGTACTGGCTTTCATGTGGGAAAGTGGGTGAATCATCACAGGCAGGGCAGCCTGGGCCAGCTCCGGTGGGGAGCCCTGTTCGTGGGCTTGGGTCTCATTCTGGAGGAGCTGGGTCTGAACTGAGCCTAAATGAGGGATACAGTTTAGAGCAGCCAAGTCTAAAAGTGGTTGTGCGGCATATTGGGAGATGATCTGTGCTGAGGGAGAGGGAAACTGACCTGCCTGGCTGAGGCACTGGGCTCCTCAGGCTCCACAGTTGCTTACCTGAAGTGGATCCTAACATCTCCACAAGCCCAGAGGTTCATAAGTTTGCTCGGGCTCATTCATTTGGCTGCTCAGTTATCCTGAACTGATAAGAGGCTACGTGGGCTTTGTCCCATGAAACGTGTCATCACATTACTGCAGGAATATTAATGGGTTTGATTGTTGAGGGGGAAAAAGGGGGGCCCCTGAGCATGTGTGTGAGCATCCACTGCTTTTCTAAAATCTGGAAAATTCTGAAGCCTAAATCCTAAATTCTGAATCCTAAATTCTGAAATCTATAGGATTTAGGAGAAGGGATTGTTGACCTGCACTCTGGGCAACAGGGAGCCGTGGAGGGTTTGAGCAGGAAGAGGATGTCAGGCCTAGGCAGGGAGATCCTTGGAGCTGTTATGAGAGGTGGAAGAATGAAGGCAGGCAGCAAGGGGGACCCAGGTGCTGGATGGGGGCAAGGAGGAGCTCTGAATTGGGTAAGGGGTGGGGAGGGGTAGATGGTCAGAGAAAAATTCAGGAGGCAGAGGGCTCAGTGGCCACAGGGGCAGTAGTGCATGGGGTATTTTCTGATATCGCTGGCCTGGGTGACAGGTGAAATTGGGACCATCTGTCACAGGGGTGGGGAGGACAAGGATTGGGAGGCCTGTGCTGGGTCCAGCTCAGGATACAGTATGGGGGATCACATCCCAGAGGCAGGATGGGGCTGGGCCAGGTGTGTGAGCCAGGCCTCATGCCCTCCAGGTTAGGCTGTGGGGGTGCCCCCTGCTCCCCAATGCCTCGCTCCCCAGAGGAGTGTCGACGACTCCGTACCTGCAGTGAGTGCCTGGCCCGCCATCCCCGGACCTTACAGCCTGGAGATGGAGAGGTGAGTGACTTTGTGCAGAGTATAGCAAGGAGTGGCAGATAGAGGGGCAGGGAGGTCCCGGTCTCCTCTGTGGCCAGCTGTCCCACCCCAGGGTCTCAGGAACCACTGAGCCCTTCAGCAGTGACTGGATGGGAAAAGTGGGGTCAGAAGGGGACCCGGGAGCCCTACAGACCCCACCAAGCCTGCCTCCTCTACCAGGCATCAGCCCCCCGCTGCAAGTGGTGTACCAACTGCCCGGAGGGTGCCTGCATTGGACGCAACGGCTCCTGCACCTCGGAGAATGACTGTCGGATCAACCAGCGAGAGGTCTTCTGGGCCGGGAACTGCTCGGAGGCAGCGTGTGGGGCTGCTGACTGTGAGCAGTGCACCAGGGAGGGCAAGTGCATGTGGACACGGCAGTTCAAGAGGACAGGTGAGCCCATGGACTTGGGGCCTGGACCCCTGGCTCGGAGGGAGGAGACTGGGGGCCAGACTGTACTCATCTGTGTTCCCTACCTCAGGGGAGACCCGCCGCATCCTCTCAGTGCAGCCCACCTACGACTGGACATGCTTCAGCCACTCTCTGCTCAACGTGTCTCCAATGCCAGTAGAATCATCACCCCCACTGCCCTGCCCCACCCCCTGTCACCTCCTACCCAACTGCACCTCCTGCCTGGACTCCAAGGGTGCGGATGGAGGCTGGCAGCACTGTGTCTGGAGCAGCAGCCTCCAGCAGGTACTGTTCTTTGCCTCTCTGCCCCTCAGTGACCTTTCTCCTCTGTCCTCCTTCCTCCATCCCCCTAGCTCCTTCCCTCTTGCACATTTCCTGCTGTGCCTCCTTCCCAGTCTCCCCAGCCCATTTCCCATTCATGGTCTCCTCTCCGCATTCTTTCCATAACTGTCCTTTCATGCCCCTCAACTTCTCTTTTCTACTTTCCTCTCATCTCTCTGCATTGGGAACTTCTGGTTGTAAGAAATGACCCCTCCTCCCCTCAAGCAGCAATTATTGTAAGGAGTCCGGGTGTTCAGTGGGACATGGAGTGTTGCTGCTCCGTGGCTGTCAGGCCACATGGCCTGTGATCTCAGTGATTCTCCACACATCTGTGTCCTTTCGTTTCCTTCAGCTTCATTGTCAACACGGGGCCTCAGTCTATGTACATTTCTCATTTCAGAGGGCCTGGTCCCCTCTGGTGATGAGTTTGCTCACATTCTCAAGGAGAAACTGTGACACAGCTTATGAGGCAGGTGTCCAGCCGTGGCCCACTGAGATAGGACTGGGGAGAGCTGGAAGCACATGGTTCCAATGGGGCAGGGTGGGCGAGGGCCTAGTCTGTGTCCTTGGGTTGGATGGGTGATTGGTGTGGGCAGGGTAAGCACCATGTGTCCAGAAAAGCCTGTCCCTTGACTGCCCAGCACATTCTCTGTTTCCAGAAAGTTCATTCCAAAGATGCCTCCACCTAAAGTGATTTAACTGTCCCAGGTAGAGGTGTTTGCCTCCTATTCCACCCCAGTGGGGGACAAGACAGATTCACCTTCCACTGTCTCTGATTCCCCCCAACATCCACACCTTCATTGTATAAGACCCAGTGGAGGCCTGCCTCCTTGCCAAACCACAGCCCACAAGCTGATAATCGCCTCAGCCACCACCCCCTCACCCAGTAGACAACAGTGCAGGGAGAATGGGACTCTTGCCATTAGAACTTCCATTTTGAGAGGTGACCATATAAAGAAACAGACAATACTTCCTACATGTTCCAGCCCAGGAAGGCAGGGCGCGAAGGACCTCAGGCATCTAGGGTAGATGCCTGCGAGTGGCATGTTGGATCATTTGTCTTGTGATCAAGAGCTCAGGCTCCAAGCTCAGCTGGGCCTGGGTTTGTGTCTAGTCTTGTCACTTTCCAGCTATTTGACTTTGCTTGAGTGACTCTTAAGCCTCAGTGAGTGAGTGATGAAATGGTACTCACATCAACAGACTCCATCCCATAGGGAGCTCATGTCAGTTAAGTGGGAGAATTTACTTAGAGCACAGAACAGTACCTGCCATTCAGTAAGGACTCCATAGTGGCCAGTCTGCTGCTATTGTAAAGAGCACTGGTGGGAGGGCTGATCTGGCTGTTCCAAGTTCTGCCCACTGAGAGGATTCCTCACCTCCTAGAAGACACCTGTGAGGGTTCCTCGGGAACTCTCATTGTGGAGAAGGGCAGAGGACCCTCTGGTTTTGGTCTACCACAGAGGCCTTTTGCCCCCAAACCTAAGGTTCTTGAAATACAAGGCATCCCAAAATATTCTTGAGATTTCCATAATTTGTCTTTTTTGGGAACTGCTGGGACCAGAAGGCAGCACCCGAGCATCTGTTGTCTCACATGGCTCCCAGTGAGTCCCTCCTAGTCTCTCCACGCCTGCCAGGTTCAGATGCTTGAAGTGCCCAGGCACCTCAGGAGATGAGGGAGCCTCCAGATAGGAGGCAGGAGGATGTGGGGGGCCTGTGAATTGGAGAGCCAGCCTGTCCACAGGACAGCATAAGGTTGATGCTGTGTGTGAACATGAGGGGACTTTTGCCTGATACAATTTCTGTGAAATCTCCTAGCTTTGAAATGTTGGTTCAGATTTTTAAAGAATATCCACACAGGTCAAACACAACAGCTGTGGGATCTAAACCTGTTATGATATGTTCAGAGGATGCCAGATTTGAACTGTTGGCATTGTTCTCTGTAATGGCTTTAACTCACCTGGTGCAGGCAGCTGAGTGCTCTCCTCCCTGGCTTGCCTCCTTCCCTCCTCTCTCTCTCCCTCCCCTCAACAATTTCATTTTTGAGCACCTCGCCCTGCGCACTTCGCTAGTCCATGGTGTGTGTCAACCTGTAAGCTGGAATCCTCTCTGGAACTTACTGTTCCCCTATCTTTTCCAGGAACACAGGAAATGCAGTGTAGGTTTTGGGCCTTATTGTTTGCCACTAGGCAGGTCACAGTGGAAAGTTGTAGAGTGCGGTTCAGGATTGAGGACTTTCACTGCCTGCTCCCGCATTGTCCCACCATCTGCCAATGCATGCAGTAAATTTAGATCTGGAAGCCCAGCCTGGCAAAGAATTTTTTTTTTTTTAAGAGGAAGAAGAACAGGCAAGATTTATTACATGCCTAAGCATGGGAGTATTAGACTCCTTGGCAGAGAATCTGCCTCTGGCAGTTCAGCAAGACACAGCTCCTGGCAGGCCCAACCTGCAGTGGGCTCTGAGTTCTGACCACAGCAGTCAGGGTTTTCTATTTCAGGATTGTGAGGTTGCTTTGCTTCTTCTTAAGTGCTTTCAGGCAGCTAGCCCAAATTACTCTCTTTCCTCTTCTACTTCACTTAAGGTCTGCACAGGAAATAAAATGCTCTTATACATCCAGAAGTTCCCAAAGGTCTAAACCTCATTGTGCACATGGTCTGGGTCCCAACACAGTGTGATGGCTTATGAATCACTGCCTGGCCCCTCATCCAGGATTCAGCCTCCCAGCCTGGAATGGGAGGACCTTTTTTGCTCAGCAGCCAGGACTACATTTGTTCTACCCAACTGCATCTTGCAACCCCGCTTCTGACCCTCTTCTGTCTTTATCCTGGGTTCCTTTAGCTATATCCTTTATCTTGCCTTCCTTTAGCTACTGGAAACAGAAGCACCCTGAGCTGGGTAAGGAAAAGGAACTTGCTATCCCAGGATAGTGGTACCCTGTGACATGGGATATAAAGTACATGCTGGCCTTATGAAGGGCTAGAAATGGAGCCTGGAAAACTCACCTCTCCCTCTGCCTCTCTTGTCTTTGGAATGTGAGGTCTCATCTCCACCTCTTTGGATACTTATCTTCTGTGTCCTGTTCATTTGTGTGTCTTCTGCTCATCCAGATGTCCCTCCAGCCCCAAGTGTCCCTCCAGCCCAGATCTACACAATCTCCCGCTTCCATGACCTCCTGGCCCCACTTTTGGTCCTGATGTCTAGTTACAAAGGCTTGAGTGGGAGCACATGATGGCCCAGCTAGTGTCCTGGGCTGTCTGTGGCTAGGGAGGGTGGACCTCAGAGAAGAGGTGCAGTCCTGGGAGATGTTCCCCCATGTTTGACTTTCTTTCCTTGCCTTTCTCTCCCCATCCCCATGTGCCCTTCCTGGACAGTGTCTGAGCCCTTCCTACCTGCCCCTGAGATGTATGGCTGGAGGCTGCGGGCGCCTGCTTCGAGGCCCCGAGAGCTGCTCCCTGGGCTGTGCTCAGGCAACCCAGTGTGCCCTGTGTCTGCGGCGCCCTCATTGTGGCTGGTGTGCCTGGGGGGGCCAGGATGGGGGTGGCCGCTGCATGGAGGGTGGACTCAGTGGCCCCCGTGATGGTGAGAAGGGTGTGGGAGCTGGGTAAGGGGGACTGCTGGGATCTGGGGCAGAGAACATGGGGGTCCTGGGGGTTATCTCAGAGATGGGGCTCAGAGGAAGGAGGAGCATGGATCTGGGTGGCTGGGGGCAGGTGGTGTAGAGGTTTCCCAGGGTAAGCCTTGTATTCCTGGGGCCAGGGCTGACATGTGGACGTCCTGGGGCATCCTGGGCCTTTCTGTCCTGCCCCCCTGAGGATGAGTGTGCCAATGGACACCATGACTGCAATGAGACCCAGAACTGCCACGACCAGCCACATGGCTACGAGTGCAGCTGCAAGACGGGCTACACCATGGACAAGTGAGGCTGCGGGCCCGTGGACATGGGTGGCAGGAGGAGTGGGCTGGCCAGACTGAGGTGGGAGACCCCCTGGGAGCTGTGAGGGATGAAGTCCAGAGCTCAGCCGAACAGGAAGAATGTGCAGCCCAAGGCTGAGGTAGTGGTATTGATCCAGGAAGGAGGAGAGTGGTGAGCATGGCGGGGGATGAAACAGGATGATGAGGTAGACCAGGGATGAATGAATGTCACAGGGGCCCAAGAAGAGGGAGGATTGTGGGCTAGCTCCTGGAGGAGGTGGTGGGCTGCACCCAGGAGGGGAAAGTGATGGAACAGACCAGGGCAAAGCAACCAGGTGAAAAGATAGGCCAGTGCTTGGGGGCTAGGCCATGGTGTGAGGAGGGCAGGTCACCCTCCAGGGATGCCTGCCCTGACCCTTGCCCTGACTCCCACAGCATGACAGGCCTGTGCCGCCCAGTGTGTGCCCAGGGTTGTGTGAATGGCTCCTGTGTGGAGCCCGACCACTGCCGCTGCCACTTTGGCTTTGTTGGCCGCAACTGCTCCACAGAGTGTCGCTGCAATCGCCACAGTGAGTGCGCAGGCGTGGGGGCCCGCGACCACTGCCTGCTCTGCCGCAACCACACCAAGGTGGGCACCAGGACCTGCTTGCCTTTAGCCTGTGTTCAGGCCACCTGCCGGGGAGGCGAGCTCTGACACTGAGCTGCACCCCCAGCACTCGTGCTCAGGCATTTTGAGCCTCATTCTGAGCCCTGATAAGCCATGCCTGGGGAGGTGGTGGCAGGTGCCTGCCTCAGGGAGATGTGAGAAAGCTTTGGGGGTGCTGTTAGTAGTGGACAGAGGGGAGACTGGGCCAGGAAGGGTGAGCATGTGGAGCTCAGGTCATCGGGCTGGAAGTGAGCCTGTGAAGGCAGGGGCGAAGTGGCAGACAGGTGGGGACAGTCCATACCAAGTGCTCCCCCACGTACTCCCCCACTCTATGATCCTGCAGCCCTCTGACCGCTCTATCCTGGGTTCCCAGGGCAGCCACTGTGAGCAGTGCCTCCCGCTGTTCGTGGGTTCAGCTGTAGGGGGCGGGACCTGCCGACCCTGCCATGCCTTCTGTCGTGGCAACAGCCATGTCTGCGTCTCCAGGAAGGAGCTTGAAATGGCCAGGAGGGAGCCAGAGAAGTATTCCCTGGATCCAGAGGAGGTGAGAATCTAGGTCTGAGGGATGTGGGAGCTGGTGACCTGGACTCCTGGTCCTGGAGGAAGAGGGGGATGCAGCCTGGACACCTAGATCCAGGGAGGAGGGGGCTGCTCCATGACTTTTTGTAATCACTTTGTCCTTTTCCAGATTGAAAACTGGGTGACAGAGGGTCCTAGTGAAGACGAAGCTGTGTGTGTGAACTGCCAGAATAACAGCTATGGGGACAAATGCGAGAGCTGCCTCCATGGCTACTTTCTCCTGGATGGCAAATGCACCAAGTGAGAGGAAGGAGTCTTCTGGACACCCCCAGCCCCCAGTCTTCAGCTCTCAGTCAGAAGAAGATAAAGTTCCCAGGGGGCCCCAGGCCAGGGCAGGGTTACAGAAATGAGCTGAGCTCAGATGAGAGTCCCCTCCCTTGGAAACCAGAGCTGCAGAGCAGCCCAGATGGAGACAAGAAGGGGGAGCAAGGAGAGAGGGCTGCTGAGGGGACAGACCTCCAGATGACCTCACCATTCCCTGTCTTCCTTCTGAATGTTCAGGGAACTAGAATCAGTCCAACCTAGGTTCCAATCCTGACTGCCACTTGATGGCTCTGTGGCCTTGGACTTGACCAAGACCTTGTGGCTTGACCTCTATGAACCTCAGTAGTCATGAGAGCTCTATAACCCCCACGTTCTTCTCCATCCTCAGATGCCAGTGTAATGGCCACGCAGACACCTGTAACGAGCAGGACGGGACAGGCTGCCCGTGTCAGAACAACACAGAGACCGGCACATGCCAGGGCAGCTCCCCCAGTGACCGCAGAGACTGCTACAAATACCAGGTGCGGCTGCAGAAGCAAGTTACAGGCTGGGGTGTCCACACCCCCAAAGGGTCAGAGGTGGGATGAGGTACCAAGCCTGGCCAGAACTCACACGTGGTTCTGAACCTGTGGTCTTGGGATCAAGATCAGTTTAATAGATTGTTCCTGAGCCTGAGTCAGTTTCAGGCCCTGGACAGTGATCTGAGGACCCAGACAGGTCTCTGGGATCTCCCAGTCTGGTGCAGAGACAATCTCCATTATAGATAGTCATAATTCAAAGGTTGCAGGTGTTGGAAAACCCATCTCATGATAGTTTAAGGAAAAAAGAGAATATATTAATTCTCAAAACAGGTCTGGGTCTATCACTGCCTATAGGGGAGAATCCAGAGTTCATGGTGTGCTGGGCACTTTGAACCTCAGATTCTGTATTTCCTCTTAGACATCCTACTTTCCAACCTCACTGTGCTTTCCCTATTCCCCAGAACAGGCCAGTCACTTTCATGGCCTGTTGCCACCACTCAGAATGCACCTTCTTCCATCTGGTCTTTTTTCTTTGAGACCCAGCATACACAATATCTCTGTGAAACTCTTCCTGATTTTTCCAGATTTCTCCCAAATTTCTCATTTTCCCACTTCCCATAGTACTTGTACATTTGTTACAGTAATGCTTGGAAATCAGTTTTGATACACTTTTCTACCAGGGCTTCTCAGAGGCAGGGACCTGGCATGTAGTCCTTGGACGTGTGCTTGTGGAATGCTTCTGCACTTAGAATGGTCAATAGATGGCAAAATTTAGTTTTCTTTGACACCGTGTTGTCTCCCCATGAGGGTGCCCTGGCATTAAGTGAAAGCTCCCAAGCGGGAGCTTACAAGGTTTACTGTTACTGATTTAACCACATTTTGAGTTTTTTTTTTTTTCTTATCAATAATCAAATGTAAAACTTGGGCTCATGGGACATGTGGAGAAAGCATTGGCTTTTGCCAGTGTTGTCCTCCCAAAATGTCCCCTTTGAGACTGGATAAGCTGAGATTTGGTAAAATAAGGAGGTGGGTCTTTCCTGTGTTCAGTCTACAAATTGCTGAGTTAATGACAGATGGGGTGGGGTAGGAGGTGGTCCTTGGAATTGTGCAGGGTGAGGGCTGTTTTGAAAAAGAGGAGAAAAAAACTGAGGTCTGGGTCTGCCTTCAGGAATGGCCACATTCATGTGTTCACACAGTGGCCTCAGGAGTCTCCCTGTGTCTCGACTCTGCTTTGCTCTGTGTCGGCCTCTTTCTCTAGTAGATTTTCCCCATGTGGCTGCTCCCACCTAGTGACCTGGGGCTAACAGGATCTCCTACCTATTCTAATTCCCAGATTCAAATCCCCTTGAGTCCATTTCCCTTTCCTTCCTCAGAAGGCTCCTGGAGCAACTGCCTTGGTCACCTGCTGCCAGGCCACAGGCTCACCTTCCTCAAGGAGGACAACTCATGCTCCCTTTTTGGAGCCGCCCTCTTTTTCCAGGGAAGAGAAATCTCTTGCTCGCCTCAGTCTCCTTCTCCCATCTACAGAAACACCCAATCTGCAAAGTTGCAATTCCCCTCAAGATGCCAATTTCACAAGCCTTACTGACCCCCAGCATTTCCAACCTGGACCAGAATTTTTGCTTGCTTGGTGTATGATCAGAAGCCTCTTTGCCCTTTACCAGACAGTCCCAAAGATTAGTCCAGACCTCTTCCTCTAGCACAGAGAATGATTTCTATTGCCTGTGCTGAAGTGGCTGTTCCTTTTGGTTCTAGTAGTCAGCTATGGTAGCACGTGGTGAGTGCCTGCTGCCGAGCTAGGCACTGCGCTGTGGACACAGCGGCAAGAGCACAGATGGGGAAGGCTTGTCAGGGCCGTGCAGGGGCCTCGGTGAAGTACAGACTTACGAGGATAATAGGCTTAGAAACCTTCAGTATTCTGCCCCAGCTCAGGCAGATGATTGGATTTGGAGCCTGGATGGACTTGAGTGGTTTCCACAAAGCTGAGGAATCATAATAGTGATGACTCATTTATTCCACATATATTTATTGAGCACCTATGATATACCAAGCACTGTGGGAGGCACTAGAGACCCAGTAGGGAACAGCGCAAGTGAAATGTGTCCTTATAGAGTTCACATTCTCACAGAGGAGTCAGAAATCAAGAAGAGTAAGTCATACACTGTGTGTACACAGCAATGAGCCATGAGGAGGAAAACTCAGCAGAAGCTGGGCTAGGACTTGTTAGTAGAAATGGTAGAAACAGTGAACAAGGAAGACCTTGGTGAGAAGGTGGCACTTGAGGTGGAAGTGAGGGTATCAAACAAGTAGACATATGGGAACTAAGTCATCCAGGCAGAGGATCAGCCAGTGCAAAGGTCGTGTGGGCATGTACCTAACAGTCCAGAAGCAGCTATGTGGGCGGATGAAGCTGGACAGCCCTGTGTCAGGTGCTGTGCATACAATGTCAGAAGTCCCCTGATCTTGGTGTGGTGGGATGGGCCTGTAATTCCAGAGACTTGGGAGGCCAACACAGGAGGATTGCAAGTCTGAGGCCAGCCTGGACAACTTAGTGAGACCTTGTCTCAAAAATAAGGAAAGTGAGCAGGTCACAGTGGCACACGCCTGTAGTCCCAGTGGCTCAGGAGGCTGAGGCAGGAGGATCACAAGTTCAAAGCCAGCCTCAGCAAGGGCAAGGTGCCAAGGAACTCAGTGAGACCCTGTCTCTAAATAAAATACAAAATAGGGCTGGGGATGTGGCTCAGTGGCCCAGTGTACATGAGTTCAATCCCCGGTTCCAAAAAAAAAGAAAAAAAAAGGAAAACAGCGCTGGGGTTATGGTTCAGTGGTAGAGCGCTCGCCTAGCCTTCGTGAGACCCTGGGTTCGATCCTCAGCACCACATAAAAATAAAAATAGGGGTATTGTGTTCACCTACAATGAAAGCAAAATATTTAAAATAAATAAGGAAAGGGCTGGGACTGTAGCTCAGTGGCAAAGTACTTGTCTAGAACGTTTGAGGCACTGGGTTCCATCCTTAGCACTGCATAAAATAAACAAATAAAATAAAGGCATTCTGTCCATCTACAACTACAAAAAATAAAAAAAGAAGACCAAAAAGGGCCCATGTAGCTCAGTGGTAGAGGACCCTGGGGTTCAATCCCCAGTACTGAGAAAACAAGTCTCCTGAGTGAGCCTTGGATACTGCCTCTGAATACAGGAAGAATCTCAAGCTCAGCGAGGTTAGAGCACTAGTCTAAGAGCACACAGCTAGTGAGGGGTTAGAATTCAACACAGCTCCTCACCACTGTGCCTCACAGTACCAGAGGCCTCAGCATCAGGGTGCTGGAGCCACTGGGAGTGACATCAGGGACAGCAGTGCTGGAGAGTCAGGTTCTGGCAGTGTTCACACTGTGGCTAGAATATTCCAGAGTATCACAGGGAAGTGGCTGGGGCACTGGTGGTGACTTAAGGCTGTGGCTGCTGACATCAGGTACAAGGTTTCTGTCCTGCTTGGGGGTCAGCCCTGTACCAAGCTCAGTCCTGATGCCCACCTTCCCCTCTGCCCTTCCCACAGTGCGCCAAATGCCGGGAGTCGTTCCACGGGAGCCCTTTGGGTGGCCAGCAGTGCTACCGTCTCATCTCGGTGGAGCAGGAGTGCTGCCTGGATCCCACCTCCCAGACCAACTGCTTCCATGAGCCCAAGCGCCGGGCACTGGGCCCTGGCCGCACTGTACTCTTTGGTGTGCAGCCCAAGTTTACCAATGTGGACATTCGCCTGACACTGGATGTGACCTTCGGTGCTGTGGACCTCTATGTCTCCACCTCCTATGACACCTTTGTGGTCCGTGTGGCCCCTGATACTGGCGTCCACACTGTGCATATCCAACCCCCACCACCTCCACCGCCACCCCCACCCCCTGCTGATGGTGGACCCCGGGGG